>VDFB02253997.1:0-53131 GCA_007258455.2 Sequoia sempervirens
TGGGTTTTGTAGAGGATGGAAGCTCTAGAGCAATTTTTTTTGAAAAATTCTAACACATGGGTTTTGTAGAGGAAGCCGTGCACAAGCAACCCAGATGATCAAATTTGTCAAAAGTCGCCAAATCTTGGACATGCGAAGAAAACCTAAGATTAGAAGAAATTAAGATAGAAGATAGAGGTTTTAAGTTTTGCTTCTGCTAAAATCACCATCTCGTCTTGAAATTTGCTGATAAATATGGACTTGTACCTGCAAGGAAATCTGTAGTGCCTTCGAATATTGATTGCTGAAGAATTCGCTCACTCAAATGAAAAAATTCACTTGATCTTCAACTGCTGTGAGAGAAAAAGGACGCCATCTTGAATCAATAGAGAAAATCGTAGCTTAAAGGTGCCAACTGCAAGAATAAACCCTGATTTCAAAAGAAATGTTTTGATTGGATCCCACTTTGTTCAACTGTCACTGACTCGGAGTCCTGAAAGAATAAAAATATTAAAATATTCAGTTCACCCTTACATGCAAATTTGCAAATTAACATTAAAGAAGGCGCCAATATTAGAATATTGAGCAAAATCGCCCCTTTAAAGCAGGCATGCAAAAGAGTAAAATTCAATATTATTTTAATGAGTTAACTCAAATCTCTGCATCCAGGTATGCTTAGAAAAATTTACTGATTTCGAAAAGTCCAAATTTGACTCTCTAGGTGTCCCCTAGCAATAGTTGAGATTTTTTGCTAACTTCCTACTTTATAGCTCACTAAAAAGTTACGATTGCCTCTATTGAGCTCTAATTTTTGAATACTTGATTGAAGCTGGAACTGAGCTGAGATATCCATCGTGAAGCCAACAAAACCAAGATGAAATGTTTGTTGGGAGTTGTAACTGCTAAAAACCTTGTTTGACACCCCAAAATAAAAGTTGCCTTCTATTAAATTGATGTATAGGTCTCCAGAATTGGCCATTTCTCTGTTTTACCATTTGACGCTTCAAATTGCCACAACCGATGAACGATGGCTCTCTTCGACTGAATGATAGATCCATTGCGTAACTAGAAGAATTCTGTAACCAACGACTATATGCAAGGCATCTGAAAGCTGAGTTAAGGACCCCAAAAGCAAGGGCGCCCCTAGCCTGCAATAGCACACTTATCATTTTGACAGAAAGTGTAACCTTCATCTGAACAGTTGTTGTACCCCAAAATTAAAATTTTTGTTACACTTGGGTATTTTGAAGAAATGAGTAAAAGTCTTGTTAAATTTGTCAAAAATGTCAAAATTTGGGTGTGCATGTCTTGCATGAGGGGTTAAAATGTAAAATTTCTAAAATCTGATGATCTGGGTCTGCTCAGAGCGACCTGATCTACAAAACCCAGATCTCAGTTTTTCATCCCTACTTTTAGGAAAATTGCAAATAGTAACTTTTTTTGGGTTTCTTTTGAAACAGATACTAGCAAAACATTCTAAAAATAGAAAGTTGGTCTGTTAGGGTTCAAACTGATCTTGATTGGCTCAAAATACTTCCATATTAGGTTGGTGCAGTTAGAATATCGAAAAGAAAATTTTTTCCCTAGTGGGTCTATTTTGCTTTTTCAGAAGCATATCAGGAGCTCCGAGATCATCAATGGAGGTTAGGGAGCTACCAGGTGTCAGATTCAACACTCAAAACTCTAGACAGAATGTGAGTTGGTGAACAAGCATGAAGAACGAAGAAAGAAGGTGAAGATTGTGAAAAATATTCTAACACTGCTACTCATGGGCGCCCCAGGAGAGAATAGGCGCCCATCTTTTTAGGGCATTAAATATTGAAATTAGGGTTTAAGCCTCCAATCAAAGTTGATCAGTTTTCTTCCAGCTTCGCAATGAATCCAACGGTGAAGTCATCGGATCATCCAGTCATCCGAGATTTGAGATCAAATAGGGAAGATCCAAATAGAAGTCAGAATGAAAAAGAATGAAAATCACCAAAATTTGACTAAGTTTGGGAACTTTGGGCACCCCTGGTGAAGAAGGGCGCCCAACTTTTTGAAGGGGCAAATCCAGCAGTTAGGGTTTGCTAAAGTGCTCAATCTCTCTGGAATTCAGTCTGCTTCGCAATGAATATCTTTGTTAGGGCATCAGATAGGTTAATCTCCGGCAAATCCAGGTCAAAGTTGACAGTATAAGATAAAGATATAAAGTTGAAGTTGAAAATTAATGAAAATATTCTAACACTGGATGAGTTGGGCGCCCCCAGCCAAGAAGGGTGCCCAAGCTTTTGAAGGCCCAAATCTAACTTTTTGGTGAAGTGACTCCCAAAGAACTCCCTCCAAAATCTTCTCAGCTTTGTTACAAGCCTAGCCATTAGTCAATCCGAGCTCTGGAACACCAGATCAAGTAGGATCATCTGTAGAAGAGAGTTGATGAAGGAATGTAAAAATGGCCAAGTCTGGTGAGGTTGGGCGCCCTTAGAGAGAAGGACGCCCAAGCTTTTGGGCTTTGAAATGATGGAATTCACCTATACAACCTCTAAGATCACTTCGTTAAATTCAGCCAAGCTATCTAGTGAGCCTGTCAGCTAGTCAATAGGATCAGCGTAGCCCCCAGAATAGAGATTTCATCAGAAGATCAAAGGGAAAAGAAAGAACTTGAAAATAAGGAAAATGGCTAACTTTGGACTAAATATGCTCCCTTGGAGAGGACAGGCTCCCAAGATTTCGAAGGCCTAAATGAAGTTTTTCGCCAGAGGCACCTCCAAAGCAATCTTCTCAAAATCAGTCAGGCTACGTGATGAATCATCCAGCTCGTTCATCAAATCAATCTGGAAGCCGAAAATCAGGATCAAAGTAGGGGGTCAAAATTGTGAAAAGTTAAACTCAAAAAATGACTAGCTTTGAAGCAAATGGGCGCCCCTAGCCAAGAAGGGTGCCCAACTTTCCATGCCTTAGTGAAATTTGCAAAATTTTCAAAAAATTCAAAATTGCAAGAGGATGAGGATGTCCAAGTTCATTGAACAGGCCAAATTTTAGGGTTTTTGAAGATAAAAGCAGAAGAAAGCAAACCTAATTCAAACCCTAAGTCTATTTAACACCTCTTTTCAATGTAATTTTCATTATTTTTGCAGGTAGCACTCAAAAGAGAAAGTTAGAGTAGCAAGTTTGAAGTAATTTTTCAAGATTCAAAAACACAAGTTTGCTGATTCTTCATTAAATTTGTCAGACCAGCAGCATAAGGCCTTGCTTTTTCAAGCTTTTTCATCCAGAAGATCAAATTTTTCAAGAAGTAGGCCAAGATTTTCAAATTTTCAGCCATCTGTGTCTTATCTTCTCATTCTTCTAAAGAAATTTTCAAGAAATTCATCAAGTTGCAGCGGCTGCTTTTTGCTTTGCATGTGAGTGAAATCCTCAGTGCATTCAATTTTTAATCATTTGCTCAAATCAGTCTTCTGAAGAAAACCCATATCACAACTTTTTTCAAAAAAATTTCAAATTCTAGGGTTGGCTGCTTTTTCAATCAACCATCAACATTTTTCGTGAAAAATTGAAGAAATTAGGGTTTGCTGCTTTTTCACTCTAAATTCAAAATTTTCAAAAATGGACGATCTGGGTTGTCTTGCAACGAAATTCTGAGCAAAACCCATATCTCAGAAATTTTTTCAAAAATTTGTTCGTTGGAGGAAGAAAAATCAAGATTCTAAAAATAGTAAGTTGCTCAAAACTTGTCTGAACCTAGGCGAGTTTACAGTCATTCTTCAAGGTTTTCGAAATAGAGTACACTCCTAATGATTTCAAGACCAAATCAGCTCTCTACCATGATTTCATTAAAACAGCTGAGATAGACTTGCATCATATCAAGTCGATGTTTGATCTACACGCTTTGAAGAGTCTAGACAACACTACGATCAGAAAATTGGGACACTCTGGACTTCTTGCAGCAATGTCTATTCCTATCTTAGTTCAGAGTCTCGAGTTTGTAATCGCTTGCATCAAGCATTACAACTCGGCTACAAGGGAGATTCAATTAGTTGATGGCAGATTGATTTGCAATTTGAAGCCTGATATGATCGAGAAATGTTTTTCCATCCCCCCTTGGCCTGAAAGTGTCACTATTTCAAAGGGCGAATGTGAGAGGATATGGGAAATGCACAAGGACAAGTACAGTAAGAAGATTGCACAAAGGTGGATGAAAGAGAAGCATAAGACTTTGCCTAAGAACGTCGGGCGAGGGGAGTTCAAAGATGAGATTACTATCATAATCACCTTGCTCAATAGGGTAACTGGATCAGAGGATGCTACCAAGTTTCAGCCTTGGATGTTTTACGCCATACCCCACATCATGAAGAAGACTGATTTCTATGATTGGCCCACCTTGATCAGTGACAACCTTCATCAGCAGATAACGAAATATTTCCAGTTCAATGAGTTCCATATGGTTTCTTACCTAATCTACCTAGTGGCCTACCAAGGTCAATTCAAAGGGTTGAACACCAAGGGATCATTGAACGTACAACATATCTACAACTACTATCCTCAGTTGGAATTCACGAAGTCATTGCATCACTACAAGAGGGCGAATGAGGCTTTTCTGATGTACACAGTGCGGGACCTGGACAAGAATTGCACGTCCATATCTCTTCAGTTGCCAGGGCAGCGATGGCGGAGTGGGCAGATTGGTTCATACAATTTCCTACTTTCACCTATCTCAGAGTCTATGGCTATTCAGGTGCCCCTCTCATGCTACCAAGGTACCCATCAGACGAAGTTGTCTTCATGGAGTTCTTAAGGCAGGCACACGATGTCCACGCATTCTTAAGGAATAGAAAGAAAACCGCCCTCAATTTTCCATTGGGACTGGGAATCTATACATGCAGGACAACAACAAATGCTAAGATAATGGGAGATGAGTTAGACAAACTCGGTCTCAAGCCTTATAGCGAGAGATGATCATATGATCCTCATGGTGTTTACGCTGCCTGACTTGAGAGAAACTATGCTCACATATCCGCCCTTGAAGATTTTTGGGCCAATTGTACAGATGAGTTTGAGGTGTGAAGGCGTAGTTACAGCAGGCTCACTCTTCACCAGATGAAAAATTGCCTTTCAGAGGATATCGAAGGATTGTTAGATGATGATGAGGATGTGTTACTCCTAATGTATGCCCGAAAGGGAATTGAAGATCAGTCCCTTCCTCAAGTCAACTGGGCTAATAAGGAATCCCTCTCAATCGAAGAAAGGACAAGGAAAGTCCTCAAACATAGCAAGGTCTTCCTAGTTCTCAAAAGGAAGAAGTCCATACCAGCAACAGAGCCGCCAAGGGTACAGTCGTCACTTCCCTCCTCTTCCAGAGCACAATCAAAAGGGAAAGGCGTAAGTCAGTCTCAAGACGGTGTGAAAGGCAACGGGTCAATCAAAAATGTAAGGAGGCTAGATTTCTCAGGTATAGTCATACAGGAGCCATCAATGGTTGAAGCATAAGCTCCTTCAGAAGAGCCTATACCTCAGAAGGAGACAGAAAAAGTGCCCTTAGCACATGACTTCATACCATTGACAGGGTCTTCACCAATCCACATTGACCTTGATATTGAAGACGATGAAGAAATTGCAATTGTACCTCCTAAGGAAGTTAGTAAGGATACTACCGTGTCTTGGCTTGAGAACTCCTTGGGAAGGGTAAGAAGAACCTTCATATCAGGTGAATTTTGATGACCTTGATAACATCTATTAGGAACCTCCTAAGAAGAAAGCAAAGAAGCAAGTTCACTTTG
The DNA here is from genome assembly GCA_007258455.2 of Sequoia sempervirens. Lineage (NCBI taxonomy): Eukaryota > Viridiplantae > Streptophyta > Pinopsida > Cupressales > Cupressaceae > Sequoia > Sequoia sempervirens. Next base: position 5,736 of record VDFB02253997.1, read on the forward strand.
ATAGGAATCCTGATGGTGAGATAGTCATGGAGACTGCATTACCCCCAGAGGACAAAAACAGAGATGAAGTTGAGATGAACGACTTCGTGATGGTTAAGGCTAATCTTGGTAAAAATACCAGACATGCTGATGTCAATCTATTCAGAGTCGTGTCTGAAAGCCTTTAGGAAAGAGTGCTCAAGGACGGAGAAGACAAAGCAACCCTCAAGGCTGAAATACAACAACTTAGGCTTTTCATTTCTAATCTTGTCTAGGGTACTTCATAGGCAACCCAATTGCTGCCCCAGGTTTTAGAGACACCAGCTGATCATCATCATTTGAGACAGCTGGTCATTTATGGGAAAGAAACTCAAGAGTGGATCGAGAGTTTCATTGTCAGAGGAAAGGAGATCTTGGCACAGATGTTTTAGTTGAGAGAAAACGCTCATGAGCTACGCCGAGGTATCCAAGGGTTTGAACAATCAGTGGCTGAAGTAAAACCAAGGCATGAAATCATCATTGCTGATTTAGATACAACCTATGGTTCAGCAGCTTCAGAAGAACACAAGAGGTAGATCCTTGCTTGGAGAGAGCGTCATGTCTTCAAGGTTAAAACTTACGAGAGGATATCCGAGGAGTTTATTGCCTACAAACAAAGGGTGATCAAAACTCTTCTTTTCATCAATGAGTTTGTTACAGAGATTCCTTCTCGGTACAGTTTTGAAGATGGTTCTTACGTCGGGCTTGATGAAGTGCAAGCTCAATTTTAGAGTGTTGTTCGCAGCTATGATAGCAGCAATACAGTTGGTGGCAGAATGAATCACCTTGCCATGATGTCAACAAGATTTGAAAAAGTGGCCAATGAGGTCGAAGATTTCCTAAGATCAATTGCAAATGGAGAAGATATCTTGGAAAAACGCAACTTTGTTATTGATGGGATAGATGCATCGAATCGGGACACAGTTTCCAGCTTTTTAGCGGATGTGATTGAGATTTGAAATGGCTTTCATCTAGAAGCTTTCTTTCTATTCTTGGAGCAATTTTTATCCATTCTTTGAAGAAGAGAAAGAAGATAAATGAAATAGTTGGCGTTTCCCATTTTTTCTGCTTTCTTAGGTGTTAGATGTTATCTTCTTTCTAGATTTAGAAATAAAGCTTGCTTGCTGAGCAAGCCCTAGATTGTAAAAGCAAGGAGATTTTAGGGTTCCCTACTCCTTTGCTTGCCTATAAATAAGAGCCTTTGCTCATTAGTTTTCTTTAACCATGCTAGTGATAACAGAACGCTGAGCCTAAGTGCCTTTTATTTATTATTCAGTGTTGTTCAATTGTTTTATGATAGCGAATTGTTGAGTCTCTTTTAGCCAACAAGGAGTTGTTGTAATTGCTGTTCTCTTTGTGTAAGAACAAGATTGCAAGCCTCTTTAGGTGCAATTTCTTGTTCCGTGCATGTGTTTAGTGTAGATTTTGTTCCAAAAGTTTGAGAAATAAAATTATGAGCCTCCTTTGCCTTTGTATAATGTCTCATATTTCCGTTATTTGTGTTATGCTTTTGTGATCTTAATTTCAGCTTACATTGAAGTGTGTAGATGTATGTTGAGAAAGAGTTTATTGAAGCACTTTGTCAGAGAATCAATTGTTTATTTCTAGTTTCTCTTGCTCTGCGTATTACTTGAGAAGTTAGAAATGTCTTTAGCTTAGTTTAGTCGTAGTTGAAGTTCTTAAATCCGAAAATCTTAGCTATGACGTTTGTGTTTAATAAACCTTGTGCTCTAGCTGATCAAAAAGATAGGCAACTTAGTTTTTAGTTTACTTTCTTTCAACACCATCAACAAGAGGTAGCTTCCCCTCCTAATTTGAAGAGCAGTTTTACTATGCATAGCTGTCCGTTTCAAATTCACATTCGAGAGGTACGAATTTAAACACCAACACCATACTTTGACCCCTGACACTGGGAGTTGGAGTGCTCCGATTCACAGACCGTCAATCTCTTTGCGTAGCTAGAAGCATTGGGAAGAGACGTCTTTGTTGATGACGAACTGAGAAAATTGCTTCCAAGACCTCAAAAAGAAGGGTGCCTTTTTCAAGGGAGTGTGTAATTCCCACACTTAAGCCATTTTTTTTGGTTGTCTGCATTCTTCAACAATCTCCACTAACCCTTCATGTACGGGTGTTTGACAAATCCCGAGGGCTGATGGCTGGATTCATTGGATGGCTAGGAGGATTCTGCACAAGTCTCGTGAAGACATTAACTGCTAAAAGCCTCATCTAGTTGGCTAAAAGGTTGGGTGCCCCTGGCCTATAGAGGTATAGGTTGACATTTTCATACTTATCCACCCTCCTTTTTACGTGCTCACTGGAACCACTGTCACGGTCACTCAGCATGTCTGATGATCTCGCAAACGGGTGCATAGCGGAGCTAGATTGAATTATAAAAGATCTCTGGGAGATGGAAACTGCAAATTCAATCATCTGAGGGGTCAAATTCAAGGGCGCCCTTGGGCTACAGGGGCGCAAAAACTAAAACTTTGACAATCCTTTGTTTTGTGTAACCTCTTCGTACCTTCCGCTTCTGCCTTCAACAACCAGAGTTCTGCAACTTGGATAATCTCGCTTGATAGCTTGTCGGAAAGCTGACTGAATTCCAAAGAGATTGAATACATTTGCAACCAAAAAGCACTGAATTTGGACCTTCAAAATGAAGGATGCCCCTGGGCTACAGGGGCACAGATTTGCTGTGAGGTTGATATTTCCTCCATTTCGCATTCTTGCAAACACCATTTAGGCTACTGAGTTGACCACATAGAAGCATTATTGCTACTGACGTGTGTGTGTGATTGTATTTCACCACTTTCGCATGTACAAACACTGTAAAGTTGATTTGTAGGTTGATTGGGCAAGTGTCTCCCACGTTACAAAGTGAAGTGTTTCCAGACTTAGAATATTTTTGCACTTTTTGCCATGTGAAAATTCCCTCTACCGTGAAGCATCTTTTTCAGCATCTTTCATCATAGAATGTTTTGCTTAGAATTTCAGGCTTAGATTTTGACACTTGGTACTAGCCAATTGCCATTGACGATCTCAGAGTTCCTAACTTTTCTCGTGAAAAAGTGAAAACTACCCACCAGGCTTAAACTAACTTTTAACTGAAATTGACTTCACCACTATGATCGTGATGTGAAATAAGCCAATCAAAATTAATTTGAGCCAATTTTGACAAGTTTCAATTTTTAGGGTTTTGCGACGTGAAATAGGGGTGCAGAACCCTAATTTTCAATTTTTTTCAAATTTCACCAATATATTCCCGACATCACATTGACTCAAAATGCATACTTGACTTGCCCAAAGACTATGTTTCAACATCATTTTAACAAGGTTTAGACTATTTTAAGCAAAATGCCTTAATGAAGCAAAAAATTTGGTTTGGGTACAACATCTACTAACTTAAATTCTTAAATCATTTATTTATTCTTAAGGAATATTGAATAATTAAATTTAGCTTCTAAGCAAGGGAGTATTTTAACTAAATAAAATGATTCACACACATTTTCCAATATAATTAACTAATAATTTTGCTTTTTTCTTTCTAGATTTTCTAAATGCATTAGACATCATTAACATGCAATGATTCATCCATTGAAATATAATCAAATGGAGTGAGGGAATAAACAATCATAGCCAAAATCACACATTTACAGTTTAACACACAATACAAGTGAACTTTAAAATTGCCACCGATTCAAACTCAAATTAATAAAGGATCTCACAAGACACATCTCACACTTGATTCGAGTATGATAGGGGATTACAAACACATCGGACCCAATGCAACATCTTTGATATACCACCGTTGGGGTAATTCCAAAATAACCTTTTACCTACACACTCAAGTCACACCTCAAGCATACTTACACCATACACAATAGCAAAAGGAATACACAATCATCCAATGGGGTACAATATCACACAAATGATAATAACATCCATCTACGAACACAAATATATGTATATATCTGTAGAGATAAAGTATAAATACTGTCAAATGTTGGAACAAATTTGAGGTGAGGGAAGATTTGTTTGGATATGCAATATTTGTAATGTGAAGTATACTAGCTTGTACAGTCGAGTGAAAGCCCATTTATGTGCCAGTCCCAATTAGGGAATCGAAGCATGTCTAGGAAATGATGGTAAAGGGTTACAACCTCATCAAATAGCAAAATATATTAGAGAGCAAGAGGAAGCGGATGCAAGAATTGTTCATAGCACAAACCATCCTTTGAGGAGAGGGGGATCAAGGAGGCCCCTTGTTTCTTCATCTCGTAGTTCCTTTCTAGTTGTTGCTATAGAGAGGTGGGTAGAAGTGAAGAACTTATTAATATGAAGAGAAGCAAGGGGCTATTAGAGAGAGCATTTTAAAATGATGCTAGAGAGATTGTAGATCAAGCCATTGCAAGATGTCTACATGCAAATGGTTTGTCCTTCAATGTTGTTTAATAACCATATTGGCAGGATACATTGAGAAAAGTAAACAAGGCTCCACAAGGGTATACAAGGCCTAGTTATGAGAAGGTGTGTAGCACATTACTAGCAAAAGAAGTAAAAAATATAGACAATGCATTGGCTCCCATTAGAAATTCATGGAAACAAATGGGGGTGTCTATTATTTCTAATGGATTGAAGGATGCCAAAAATCAGCTATTAATCTTTGTGATTGTAGTGTGCCCTAAAGGGGCAATGTTTTTGAAAGCTATGGATTGTGAGGGACAGGTGAATGATGTACAATTTATTGTTGACATCCTTATATAGTGCATTTAGGATGTGGGTCCTCAAAATGTTGTTGTCCAAGTAATAATGGAGAACACAAAGAATTGTAGAGCTGCAGCTATGTTGGTTGAGACATGGTTTTCACATATATTTTGGATACCTTGTGTTGTCCACTCTCTCAACCTCATGCTACAAAAGTTGGAAAGGAAAATAAATTGGATCAAACAAATCTATGCTGAGGCTGAAGAGACTCAAATGTTCATCACAAACCACCACATGTTATAGGCCATTTTTAGATCATTTTCACAGTTGGAATTGTCGAAGGTAATTGAAACACTTCAATTTTTAAATTTTACATTTCACTTTAGTAAATTAGTAAATTATTAATTTATTTTTAAAATTCAAGCATGTTTTCTTCTTTATTTTTTAATTTTTGAATAGGTTGTTGAGACCCGATTTGCATCCAACTGTGATGTCCCTTGTTAATTTTGACCTTAAACTTGCTGAATTGAACCTTGGGAATTTTGTCAAACACTTGCCAAGTGAAATTTGTACTTACTGATTGAAGTTCTTTTTGGTATTTTGCAATGTAAGTAATGATTTTATGCATTTAATGGACTCAAATGAACATGTGCCAATGACTGAAATGTATTTAAGATGCAATGCAATATATATGTAATGCAAGGAGTTAGCTGATATGCATCTACAGCCAAGGAACATTAATGCAAACACTTGGCAAGCATCTTAAATGACTGAAATCTTTATGCAATAATGCAACTGCAGCGATCAGCATTATACCAAATACTTGATATGCAATCTAGTCATGCTAATAATGAGCTACAACACTTAGTCATTATATCAAACAATTGACATGCAAAGTCTCTTGTGCAAAACAATGCTACAACAATGAAGCATTAGGACAAACATTTAATGTGCAACCTTATTCCTCCTTAATTGAATATAATGGCTGATTACAACTGTATGCAATTGCTAAGACTGATTACAATGATTGTTTTTCAATGACACTATGACTCCCTAAATGCTGCAACTAATTTTCAGACTTTGCTTCAAACTTAGAAAATGTAAGTGCATGCACAAATGACAATGAAACCTGGAATTGGAGACTGAAATAGGTTGCTGATATGATGGCAGCCTTAGGTGAATTTTTCCAGCATTTATGATGGCCTCCTCAAGTGAAATCGCCCTTCCATGATGAAGCCACCCTTGCCCTTGCCTGACAACTTTTTGTATAAATAAATGCAGCAATAATAGGTCTTGAAATTGGTGTAGAAATGATTGCCAACACGATAGAAATCAATTCCTCCAATGCCCACAAAATTTTGATGACTTAGTGAAGAGTAATGAATGAAAACATGAGTTTCACCATGGCTGGTCAACCTACTACAGTAGACTGATGTTAAATTGCAGACTTCAAAATAGCTCTCCAATCTCTCCACAAATGAACGCCAAACCTCCCTAAAGAGAGCACCCAAGAGCCCAAGTCAAATCGATGCAAGTATGAGGCTATGCAAGTGAAAATCTGAAGATAACCTCCAATGAAACCCTCCAATTGGCACAATGAAGAAGACTGAAATATCTCCTCTCAACTCCAGCTAGGGTTGATTTTTCACAACCGAACCTGGCATTCTAGAGTCTTCAAACCTTCGAGCAAGCTAAGCATTAAGGTTCAACTTCTTACCACGTAGGTAATGAGTAATGAATTCCAAAATCAAGTGTGTCAAATGCCTAGCCAACAACTTCTTAAATAGATTGCTCATTCACTTTTCCAGAAGCTTCTAAAATATAATATTATTTTATTATTTAAGTGACTTTATGATTTATTATTTCATTTTGAGTCACTTAAGTCACTTTTATTATTAAATTAATTAAATACCAAGTCATTCCTTTTGATATAATTTTTTATTGGAATAACTTAATAAATAATTAATTTAATAACATCTCCAATTTGGGGACATGACACCAACACAATTGTCTCGAGGTGACTTGTGAACGTGTGGGAGCCACTTTCTAGCATGGTTATTAGTCAAAGTTGGTCTCTATGGAGGTAATCCAATAGTAAGAGGGCAACAAATGTAAAGTAGATGACCCTAGTTGATGCTTGGTGAGAACAAGTGGAGTATCTTTTATGCCGAAGGCGTTGTTGTGACCTTTTCACACCCCCCCGATGGGGACCCCCAGTTGCCTGCTAGTTTTTAGGGTTCTGTCTCCTTGCAGCGGTTACATGAGATCACTTTGCCAAGAGTTTCAGGTCAGTTTGCCGAGAGTCACCCGAGCCGAGTCAGTAATTCATGCTTGAATCAATGTGTAGATGTCATGGAAGCGCTCAGAAGGCCCAAGAGACGAAGATCGACTGTAAATTCGGCCAATTCTGACACTTCCTATTTTTTAGGAAAAGTTGCTTTTTCGATTTTTCATTTTTGGCATTTTTGGACCAAACGAGGTTCCCTATTTTTTAGGGTTGCTTTTTCTATTTTTAGAAAGTTTCTATTTTTGGAAAGTTTCTATTTTTAGAAGGGTCCCGAGTTCTGAAAACGCACTCAGAAGTTCGAAAAACTCAATAGAACTCTCAGAAAATCGAATTGAAAATTTTGAAAATTTTTCGAAAAATCTGGAAAAAACAAGTAAAAAGCATGAAAATCAGACTGAAAACGTTCAAAAATCTGGAAAAACCAGTCAAAACCAGTTCAAGATCAATCAGATTTGAAGATGAAATCATGAAATCAGCTCAAAAATGGTGAAGTTTGTGAGAAATCTGTGCAAATCTGGAGAATTCGCCATGAAAGAATGAAGAAGGAAGGTATGTGAAGGTCTGAAAGGTTATGGAATTCGCCCAGCAGCTAAGGAGGATGTCCAAAGAGGTCTTGAAGTCCGCCTAGCTCTTGGGAATCATATCCCTGCATCTTGAGGCAACGTCCAAGGAACCTTTGAAGTCCGCCATGCATAAAGGTGGGACATCCTAAGACTGCCTAAAGTCCGCCTTTGATGTCTTTGCATGCTTGGAAGTCCGCCATATGCCAAGAGAGATATCCCTGACCCCTACAAAGTCCGCCTTTGATGTCCTTGCATGCTCTAAAGTCCGCCCAGCACATAAAATGCACATCCTAAAGGTCTTGAAAGTCCGCCATCTACCAACAAGGATATCCTAACACCTCCTAAAGTCCGCCATCTTTATCCTAAGACTACCTAAAGTCCGCCATCCACTAAAAGGCTCATCCAAAAAGGTTCTAAAGTCCGCCATATGCAAGAAGGACGTCCAAAATGCTAATGAAGTCCGCCCTTGAAAGGTGGGATTTGGCTAAGGGCTATGTAAAGTCCGCCTAGACATGTAAAGGAGAGGAAAATCAAAATTTTACTAAGTGTTGGCGCCCAGCTAGGGAGAATGTTGAAATTTACTAAGTATAAAAGGTGGAAAGTCCTTTCCAAAGGGACAAAGTGGTGAGAACAAGTGCCAAGATGCCAAGGAAATCCACCCTAGAAAAGAGGGACGTCCAAAAATGTTCATCCTAAAGACTCACAAAGTCCGCCATATGCTTGGAGGAGCTAGCAAAGTATCAAAGACATCCATGACGTTCGTCCAAAATGTCTTCAAAGTCCGCCCAAGATGATAAGATGCTAAGATTTTTGGCTAAGTGTCAAGGCCAAATCCAAAGAAAAAGTTCGAATATTTGCCTAAGTACAGAGGCTAAAAGGATGAAAAATGAAGACGTTGGCCAAGTATTGTGACACTTTTGAGAGGACAAATGCCAAGATTGAAAGGACATGTGCTAAAGATTATCAGGATACGGCAAAGAATAAAACGGAATGTGCCTAGCACGATGAGGAAAAGAGGTAAAATTTGCCTAAGTATGGAGAAAATGTCGAGAAATTGTCAACTTTGACCCAAGGAAAATGCGCGAGGCAAAGGGAAAGGAAGGATCGTCCTTGGCCAGAAGGATGAAGAATATGTCAGACGTCAAGGAAAATCGCCTAACGAAGTCATTCAGACAAGGATATTGCCTAGAAAAATTCGACTGAGCAAGGAAATATTTGACTTTGGCAGAGCAAAATAAGCTTAAAATCTCGCCTCGGCAAAGAAAAATAGGGATCTGGCAATGAAATTTTCGACGGAATGGCTTAAGATTTGGTTTGGCTAGACGAAATTGAGGATGAAATCGGAAAATAAACTCTTAGCCAAGAAAATTGGAAGAAAAATTGAAATAGTCATGGGTCCAAAACGAACGGGTTGGAATTAATTAAAATATTTTAATATTTTAATAATTAATTTTCAACTATTTGGAAATTAAAAATGCCTTGGACAAAATCGAAATTGCCAGACACGAATCGGACGAAAGTAAAGCACGCCAGGCGGAGATGAAATCCGGCAAGAAGAAAATTAAATTCACCACGGATTTAATTATTTAATGTTTTATTTAAAAAGTTGAAAAATCAAAAAAATAAACATTAAATAAAAAAATCGAATTTTTGAAGATCAGTAAGATTTGTCTGGATAAGTTCGAGACTGATCCTTGTCGGAAGATAAAAGGAAAGTTGCCTGTTTGGAAAATGAAAACAAATCAAGATCGAGAAAGATTATGGCAGTTGCTAAATCGAATTCAATCTCTCAGCATTATAATGAGTTTCAGCAACTCATTTTTCACACACAGCTGAAGAGAAATTTATTCTTTCTCGAAATTATCAGGCAATTAATTCGTCCATTAGCAAAGTCGAATTTTCTCAGAGAGAAAAGCAGTGTTATGCTGAGGAATTTTTCGCGGGAAAAGAAAAGGATATTTATTCAAAGCTGAATTCTTCTTGAAGAGGGGCGCACTTTTCAAAAAAATCAGATTTTTAAATCTGATTTGCATTTAACGATCCTTCTCTGAGGTTTGGTAATTGGTCAATTAAATTTGCTATCTTTTTATGCCCTTTCATCTTGACGAAGTTTCGGCAAGATTTTCAAATTCATTCAAGTCACTTTCAGCTTGCTTTTTCGCAGCAAATTAATTGTTTGAACAGCTGAAAGTCAATTTTTCGAATCCAAGGCACGAGGTTTAAACTATTTTAAAGGTCTTTATATTAATGTTAATTTTATGACTGCAGGTTGACGGACACGGAAGGCGGATTATCCAGGAAGCTGAAAATGAAGTTCGCCAACAAGGGTGCTCAGAAGGAGACTAAAGTCATCTCAAAGTGGAAGAATGTCGTGGATACTGACCTCGGACATGTGGATTTTGACGAATTCAAGAAAAGAGTATACGGTCAGAAGGGACTTCCCACAGCAATAGCCAGAAGGATGGTCGGAAACGGGATATTCCAAGCAGCTGGATTCCCTCCGGCAATGGATTGTGCTGAGTTAATGGTGGAATGTGCTCGCCATTATGATGCCCAGAAAAGACAGATTATCGCCCCTGACGGAAGGATCTTGGCACACTTGAACGAAGTATCAATTCAGGAGACCTTCGGCATTCCAGAGCATTCAAGAACGGTCTATAAGACCAAAGAAGAAGCCAAAATGCTATATGATGGTCAGCCAGATCTATGTGCCACAACAGTCAACAAGGTTTGGATGGACAAGCCAAAGCCATCAATCAAGAAGTTGCCCAAGAGGCCTCGCCGCACGGACTTCAAGGAAGATTTTGGGGATATTGTGCTGATGCTGAACAGAATAGCTGGCAACCCGCAGGGCGCCTTCTTTGAGAGTTGGATGTATTATTTTATCGACGAGGTCACCTCTGGAGTTAAAATGTTCAATTGGTCACGGATGATAAGTGACAACCTCCATGAGCAGCTGATCAACCTTGAAAAGACCAAGTCTTTTCACATGAGTTCATACGTGGTATACCTATTAGCCAGGTCATACAAATATCCAGGGTTGATCTGCAAGGGCAGAATTGGCAATGGGGAGAACGAGCTTAGGCCTTACGACTGCTATCCTCAGCTCCAGTTGAAGGAGAAGACTCACTTCAGGAGGGTACATGATGCATTCCTAATGCACATTACCAGAAAGCTTCAAGGAGGAGTGCACCAAAGGCTGAGCCATGAAGCGAAAAGTCTTATCAGCAAATATGGGTCTTGGTTCATCCAGTTCCCTAAATTTACATATATCAGGATCCAGGGATTTACTGGAAATCCCTATAAATTGCCTATCTATCCGACTGATCGGATGATATTGCTTGAGGTTTTGAGACAGTTAGAAGAGTATCAGAGTATTCAGAGGCCGACCAAGAAGGCGTCCGTCACATTCCCATTCTTCATCGGGAACATGCTAGAGTACTGTCCATCAGCACAAGCGGCTGAAAGTGCTAGATTAGAGATCCAATGGTACCCTTTCACGGCATACAAGTCCAGGGTCAACTATGACCCACATCACAACATTCGGACAGTGGAAGGAAGGAAGTACAAGCACAGACAGGAATTGGAGGATTTCTGGGCAAATGCAGCCGATGAGTATGAGGTCAGGCGGAAGATGTGGTCCAGAATGTCCTTGGATTTTATGAGAACAATCGAGTTCTGCCGAGTGCCTGATCAGCTTCAAGATGATGGAAATCATGTCCAGCCGCGCTTTGAGGAAAGCAGACCTCTCCCTCCGGTGAAATGGTCAGAGCCTGAGCACGCAGACCTAGCCACCCTAATGAGGCCAGTAACTAAGTATTCCCAGTGGTGGGTTGATTGTCATGCCCAGGAATTGAGACAGAAAGGAATCACGCTCACCTATGACCTGTTGAGCGAATCAGAGTCATACTCTTCTAATGCTGGTGCATCCCATCAAGACTTGGTCGGGATTGGAGAAAAAAGAAAAGAAATAATGCCAAGTGCTGAGCCTGTTTCCAAGAGGCATAAGGGAGAACCTTCTCGGTCGGCAGTATCCAGGAACATTGACCAGTTTGTAACCAATATAGACGACTCCTTGGCGGAAATGCTTGAACCTCTTGCAGCTCAGGAAGTAAATGAAGAGCCTATTCAACTAGATGATGAAGAGCCTGCGTCACCAACAGGCACAGAAATTTTAGGTTCAGATAATGATGTAGAAGCTCGGAACAATGACTTCGAGGAGGGAATGATTTCCGCTCTCAGGGAAGTCATGGATGTTCCGAACGAGAATGAGGTTCAAGTAGAGGATGGCATTGAACAATCGACAATTCCAGACTGGCTGTTAGAAAGGATGAAAGTTCATGTGCCTGCTGAGGCTCAACAAGAAGAAGATGATACTGCCGATTTCTTGGCAAGATTAGAACAGGTCGCAGTCAAGAAGCCCGCCAAGAAGTTCTCCACCATTCGGAGGAACGAGGCAGGCGACCGTTCCGTGCACATTGCAGTGCCTACAGTGGACAAGCCACAGGACGAGATCACTCCTCAGGAGTATGCTATAACCACAGTTGACCTTGGCCCGACCTCGAAAGGTCAAGAAGTAGAGGAGTTGGATAATTCTGTCTCGACCATCAAGGCGAGACTAGAAAAGGAAGTGGCTAAGAAGAAGGAGTATAAGAAGGAGGTCGAACGTCTCAAAGAATACATACAGCATTTGACCCAGCCACTTGATCGGGGCAATGCGACTGTTCCTCCTCTCCTCAAATCACAGGAGATGACTAGGGGCGTCGAGCACGGAATGGTAACGGCCAGGGAAGCTCAAGGCTGGATGGCAAGTGAAGGCACAGAGGCGGCATTGTTCATGGAAAAGTTGGCACTGGCCTATGGGCGAACTTCTTCATTTCTTTCTAGACTGATGGACATGGCAGAAACGTGGGAAGGTATCCCGGACATGCAGGAAAGGCTTATTCCAAGCCTTAGAATTTTGAAGAGTACTCCGAGAGAGGAGTTAGTTGATAAAAGGGTGATTGCTGCAGGGGCAGCATATGATTTTCATCACTGGTTTTGGGCGGTGACAATACGAGAGGAAGTCTTGGAGAAGGCGAGAGTAGAGGGCTTGGAATTGAAGAACGGGTCAGGAAAATCCAGGAGGAGATTTGCATGATAACTACAGAGGTGTTCGACCATGAAGTCATCCGGAGAACGACATGCAGTTGGAGAGATTGAAGCTTAAAGTTCAAGAAACTTTCTTCTCGACCACTGGACCTTTCTTGAAACAAGACTTTACGAAAGTGGCAAGACTCTCATCCGTTCGAAAGGATTTTGAGAAGCAGGAGGCAGGTTGGGAAGGTACTTTTGCTAGATGTGCTGAGAAGTTGGACGGACTTGAGTTCCGGATCAGCATGCTGCCGCCTGTCACGATGGACGAGGTCATTTCCGTAGTGTCCAGATTCGCCAAGCACAATGCTACTCAGATGGATAAGGACGCATCTCCTAGATTATAGCTGGAACTGCCACTTTTCTGACTGATTTCTGATGATTAACTCTTGTTGATTTGGGAAACCCTAATTAGGGTTTGGTTGTAATAATCTCGGCCGTTGATCTTGTTTTAATCTCGGCCCTTCATTTCATTTTTGGAGCTCTATATAAACTAGTGCTCTCTCATTTTCATTTTGTGTGGAGACAGATTATGTATATTGTCGCATTGAGACTATTTTGAATGATAAAAGCTCTTGAGCATGATTTGCCTTGAATCACTTCTTATTGTTGAATAGTAAGCGAGGTTACATATTGCCTTCCGCCATAGATTAGAGTTAAAGTTAGATTAAGTAGAATTTGCTTTGAAAAGTTGTTAATTGAATGAGAGATTGATCGCATTGACTCAATGGTGAAGTGTAGCTCATACTTTTTTCGAATGGATGATTTGCATTCGATTTGTAAAGTTAGCCTGAGCTCTTAAACGTGGAAGCTTAACTTCAACCTCATTCGAGGTTGAAAATTATTCTCACAAACCCCTTGAAGATTGCACCCATTTTGCGTATGTTGTCCTGCAGGAGGCGAAACAAAATGTGGTTTATTTCTCTTCACCGAGTCCTTACTGTCTCTTGAGTTCTTAGGCTTAGACTAGACTCTCCTAAACCCTATTCTTTTTGCCATTTTTTTTGAGATCCACAATTGAAAGTCCTAATTGAGAACCTACAAAGATAAATTTCCTAAGTCCCCGAACTTGTGCAGACTTTCTACGTAAGTCCCCTTGTTTATTACCAGCATTATCACAACGACCATTGAGCTTATCCACACGTCGAGACCCGACTAAAGAAACCTTGGAATCGCCTATGCGGTGGTTTTTCAAGAGAGGATAGAGTGTCTTTGGACATTTTTATTCTGATGTTTGGTGGATGATAAAACACTCATCAACAGTATCCTATTTGAACTGTGCCGAGTTGAGTTGAGGCATCTATGGTGCAGGCTGATCATGGAGACGATAGTTTTCATCCCAACTGTGGAATGAACCTTTGCTGACTTTGCTTTTTTCTTGCCCCTGTGCTCTTGTCATCTCCACCCCTGTTGCTACCGCTGATGGCTTGGCCACTACGCAAGGCTCGACCTTCTCATCCACATGGTTCCCACCAATTTTCTATTGGCCAAAGCTTTAGAAAATTTCAAGCAAATGCAATTGGCAGGTGTAAATCCACACCCCACAACCTTTGTTACCATTCTCTTGCTCGTGCAAAAATGGGGGTTTTGGAATAGGGTATGGATATCCATCAAAGCATAAAGGACAAGAATTTTTTCAAATGTTGTAGTTGCAACTGCCCGAGTAGACATGTATGCAAAATGTGGAAGCATAGACAAGGCACGTGAAGTGTTTGGCAAGGTGCCTCAAAGAGATGTGGTCTCCGATATGCACAAAATGGATTTGCTGAAAAGGCTTTAGAAATTTCCTAGCAAATGCAATTGTCAGGTTTAAAGCCAAATTCCAAAATCTTTGCTAGCATCCTCCCTGCCCATGCCAAAATGGGATCTTTGGAACAATATGGACATTCATCAAATTATAGTCGCATCTGCTCTAGCAGACATGCATGCAAAAAGTGGAAGCATTAACAAGGCACGTGAATTGTTTGACAGAATACTTGAAAAGGATGTCATCTCATGGACTGCAACGATTGTAAGATATGTACAAAATGGATTTGTTGAAAAGGCTTCTACATATTTGGAGGCATAACTCATAATCGGAACGCTTATGGGCGTGATTTGGAGACAACTTTCAGGAGTGAGTTTCACAGATCTTCCCAAACTCCTACTACTCTAGTTTGGAGGGGCAGTAATCTTAGCACCCGAAACTGAATGATGACGGCCTTGCTTTCATCCATTGCTTGATAAGATGGCCTCTACTGTTTATCCCTTTAGCTCGAAGTAGGTAGAGAGGATTAATAGATTATCCTGTCCTAATAGAATTAGAAACTTTCATGCATATGCAATTGGCAGGCGTAAAGCCAAATTCCACAACCTTCGCCAGTTTCCTCCCTGCCTGTGCCAAAATGGGAGCTTTGTAACAGGGTATAGACATCCATCAAAGCATCATGAAAGGAGGATTTTTTTCAGATATTATAGTGGGAAATGCTATGGTAGACACATATGCGAAATGTGGAAGCATAGAAAAGTCACGTGAACTGTTTGATAGAATGCCTCAAAGAGAGGTTATCTCATGGAATGCAATGATTGCAGGGTATGCACAAAATGGATTTTTTAAAATCTATGACGGATACAACCTGACCACGTCAATGATTATCCATCCACAGATTGATGGCCAAATGAAAGTTGTGAAAAAATTGATGTTGCATCTACTTTGGATCTGCAATGCCATAGAATGCACATTTGAAACCTTTTTGTCTTTGAGTACAGCTGCAACTAAATTTGGCATATTTCTTAAAGTATGAAACTTTTTCCAACTTTGTTTACAGTTTTAGCTTTTATCATGGTTTAGCATAGCTTATACCTTTAGCAACAAAATCTTCCTTTATGGAGAAAGAAGCTGAGAAAGCAACGGTATTATTGAGCAGATTCAGAACATTTAGCAGAAAGTCCAAAACATTTTGTGATAAAAACATCTAATGCATCCAAAAAGAGGATCTCTTCTGGGTGCTGCACCAAAAGAAGGATGGTAATGAAGTTTTGTTACACCCACAAAAGGAAAGCCTCACAAGGCATCACAAGAATATTAGATTGTTTCTCTATATAATTTTAAAAATTATTCTTCCTTCCTTGGTTTGCATCATGTTTTCAGTGTTGGCATTCTATTTTCAAATTGTCCACTTTTGAGTGCACCAAATGGAGCAAAATCATTTCCAGCCAGGTATCGAATCTTGATTGTAGTGTACCTATTGCAGGACCAGATAGTTGGACACAAAGATGACCAACACAAGGAATGAGGTCATACCCATCTTTAAAGTTGTCAAAGCAGGTCAAATCATTTACTAAGAAAATATTTCACCAAATCTTTGATTGTGAAGTAGTTTTGGCACCTGTTTTCTTTGGTTTGGTGCAATGAGAACCATCACTTTGCAGAGATAGGCAACTACCCCAAGAGGCAGCATGTATCTTACAGTTAACGCTAACATCAAATAAATTTTCCTAATCAACATCTTACTTGGAAAAGAAACACTTGCAATTATAAATTATGCAACTTGATAACTGACATATTCTAAATGGTTGAGGCTGTGCTCCCACCAATTGTTATCTAATAGGATCTGTTGGCTGTACCTCTCCAAAAGATGGAGACTAATAAACTCCTTATTTCCACATTTTTTGTCTACTATGAAATTTGAGGTAGATGATATTGTTGAGGTGGCTCTTCGTTAAATAAAAAAGAAAGTTAAAAAAGAGTATTTCTTGTACAAACTGAATCTAAAACAGCAACCTGAGCTTGAAAGTTGAAATTAATAAAATCGATAATATGTTATTTGCATATTTGGTTGTATTTTTTCTGTATCTTTGGCTTCATTTTTGAAAAAATGCACTCCCGGTCTCATCAATTGCTATCAGCAATTACCTGAAAATAGGGTCAACACAGCAATTCTGGGCAGTTCTTTATCTAAATTTGTATTGTGATGATACCAGAGAAAAACTGATTGCTCAGCAACAAAAATTTACTTGTTAAGGGCAGTTAATGTATTCTTTCCTAAGCAAAATAAAGATTTTGTTACATCTTGAATCTTGATAAAGATAAAACCAGAATGAATTTAGATTGTTCTGTAGGCATTGCAAGCAAAGGCCAAGATGCAAAATCCAAAATTAAATTAATGCTTATGACCCCAACTTTTCTTAGTTTGGGATTGGTTTTCGAATTCAATTGATCATGCTCCTGTAATGCGAGACTTCTGTATTTTTCCCTTTCTTCTTGGATGCAATTTCTGAGGAGAAACAATTCTATCTCCATTGATTCCTGTAATTTGTCTTCTCAGTGAGTGAAAGCAAACCACTAAGGGCCTTGCTGCTGCTTCTTGAGCATCTGTCAGAGCTCCTAAAACTTCACTTTCTCACATTTATCATGCTTGAAAGGCTGGTTTAATGTTAGCTAGGTCTATTCTCTCAGTTTCTTTGCAGGATGAAGTTTATCCCTCAAATCCTTAGTAATTTTCATTGTCATCATTACCTCCCTTATAAACACCTTCCACCCTTCATTAGGCTTGCCAGATACTTTCTCTGTTCTGTATCAAATCTTTTTGAATTCCTTAGGCAGCTACAGCTTCGAGGTTTCCATCTTGTTGGGATAAAAACACTCCAAACATACATAGTATACCAATTCGTCTAACATATATAGTAAAGTATCTGCACGTTGATAGTTGTATGGGGAGCCTTATTCAGATTCATTTCAAGACAGATTTACAAACTTCAACACCGAGTCTTGCAAACATAACAAATACTAGTAACATCATTATTGAGATCCAAAGTGAATTCTCATCATGCTGAAACACCTTGGTTCCAAAATTCAAATGAAAGTGTTGAGGGTTGCCATTCTGAATTAAACTGGTGTATCAAGCGGTATTAATATTTACTTTCTAACAAGTTAAACTAATTTTTTTTACTTTTCTATTTAATTATTTATTAACTTAATAAGTTTATTATTTATTATTATTTTTTAATATTTGAATTTTGATATATTTTGACTTTGCATTTAGTTTATTCTATTTTAATTTTAATTTAGATTTAAGTTTAAAATTTAATTTAATTATTTATGTCTTTTTATGAAATTACAAATAATAATTAAAAAATATAGATCATTTTTACCGTTATAATATAAAGATTCAATCAGGACAAAGGATAAAAAACGTATCCGAAAGTCGTTAGGAGAGAAAGATAAAGAGATCAAATCGACAAAGATCGTAGGAGACCTATATAGAGAGAGCTAGAGATATCAATGGATCAAGTATCTCTTTGCCTCTCTATCTCTATCTTTCTTCTTCCATATCTCCATATATCTCTATCTCATTGTCTATGGATCTCTCTCCCTATATCTACCCTTATATCTCTCTACCGATTGACCTCATGCACAACACAAATTACAAAAAATAGATCAAAATTTTCAACACTTTGGCGTACCCATTGCACACCAAGGTGCGATTGCTAGTTTTAGTTTCATTGAGCCCATCATGAGTATGATTTGTTTTATTGACATGGATAAACTATGTTTGGGAGAGGTATATGATGGCATTGACTCAATGATTGAGAAGATGAAATCCATTAATCAATGAAAAGGAGCGAGATCTTGAAGAAACTTTCTTCATAGAGGTGCACATAATTTTTGTTGAACGAGGGAACAAAATGACCACCCCACCACATCTTGCATTTGCATTGACTCCTAAATTTTGTAGTAATGAAATTCTTGCTATGCCAACAAGGGTGCCACCATACACAGATGCAAAAGTCAATGAAGGGTATAGGAAAGCACTTACTCTTCCTTGATCTTGTAATGGAGGGTTTAGTCAAATGAGTTTGTTGAATTTGTAGCCTTTAGTGGTCAAAGTGTTTCTGCTCTTTGTGACAAGTTTAGGAAGGATGCCCATATCGTGCTTTGTGGTACCTCAATGGCCATGCATTGCTACACCTCCAAACTCTTGCGATCAAACTTTTATCGCTAGTAAGTTTCTTGATTTTTATTGCACTCTCTTAATTTGTATTGTTTATCATTTAAAAACAATAAAATTATTAACTTCAAGTTTAAAGTTTGATTTACAATTTTATAATTGCAATTGTCTCACTTTGTTCCTCTTCATCTAAGCAAAATTGGAATACATACTCCTTTGTCCACTTAGTGAAACACAATTGATTGGTAGCAAGTAATGTGGAAAAGATAGATTATGTGCATTCCAATTTGCGCCTTCTTACTCGTAGATAGGAGTACGAGGAAGGGGGACATGAAGTTGTGGGATGTAGATCGAGAGTGAGCTGATTTAGATTTTTCAACTGCAACAAATTCTAAACTTTTTGTGGAATTAGATACCCAACATGCTTCTAGTGGAAGTGGCAGTGGGTTGAATGTGGTTCTTCTAATCTACCTACATCATCTAATGTCAATAATGATGTTGATGTTGATCTTCGTGATGACCCATATGATGCAGACTACTAATTGTATGGGGAAGTCTAGGAAACACAGGGTTTTTGGGGGGGGGGCGACGCATCCCTGTGGAACATTGTATTTATGGTAGTTTTGTCTAGCATATGCATGATATGTGATATTTAAAATTTAATTCTTGTTTATAGGTTGCAAATATTGAAATATGTATATATTTATGGTTTTACTATTTTTTTTTGTACAGATGTACCCAAATGTACCCAACCGCCAATATTTTTGATGTATTGGCGTAGTGTACCCACCTAGCCGTACCCGTACCCATACTCAATTCAGCAACATAGGTTTCCTATTATCTTATCCCTTCCCTCTAGGAAATGTTTTAGTCTAAGACTTGAATGCCTCAATGTGTGAACTCTTCTTGAAATCCACTCTAGTAAATCAGAACCTTGTCCAATCTCATTAGTGTATCTTGAGGCTGAGCATGTCTGGGGAAAGCATATTTTCTTCAGCACTCAAACTGTAACTTGAGGAATATTTTTGCCCATACCTAACAAGCTTCTTGATGTGATTAATTGGTTAACAAACCAGCCACAGTGAGTTTTGACAGTGGATGATGTGCAATATAATCTTTAATGCCTGCATAAATGGTTGGTTAGCTCATTGATCTGCTGGAAACCTGCATGTTAGAGTTTAGCCAAGCCTGCTAGTTTTATATTTGTTATCTGTAAATCTGATATCATATGTGCTAATTCAGTGATTTCAAGTGGTGAATAGACAAAGCTTTAAATGGCTAGTAGAGCAGTTGTGATTTTATGGTGTGCAGGAAAATGATAATCAGTATATATTGCAATAAAAATTATTGAAAATTCCCCAAAAGAAATGAGCTCATTTTGTAAAATGAAAGATACCATTCTGAGAGTTTGAGGTTGTATTTGCAGTGTTGCATATTTCGGAGATTTTTCTGGAAAATATTCTGCAAAATTCTTTTTAATAACTGATAGTTTGAGTCAGAAAGAAATTGGAATGCTTTTCTCAGGATTTAGAAATCACCATTTGGAGCTTAGAAATTTCTGATCAATGTATAAAATGATAGAATTTATTGATTGGTCATCACATGAATGCACATTCTATAAAACTATATTCACAGTCGTTAAAGTCCTAGCAATTTTAACTTGTTGATTTAGTCTTTCAAAAATATCTGCCGGTTAGTGGATCTTTTTCAAATATGATTGTTTTTTCTTTGATTACCCCTTTAAAAAACTGAGATTTCATTAGCTTCAGACCCTTAAATAGGGGAGCAAGCCAATTCCCATGAATATGAATGCCAAACAAAAATGGCTAATAAAAGCGTAGCGTAAAACAATAAATAAACAATACTTCTGAAAGAGTCTTTTTTCTTCTGCACAACTGTCCAATCTTTATCATCAACAGTCACCTGAGCAGCCATAGTAGAAACAGGAGGGGGCTGTCTTCTCTATTTCATCAGGAGCATAACCAGAATAGGGAGTATCACACTTCAGGGATTTCTTTGATGAGGAATTGCTCAACCAAACCATCATCTGCTGAGACTGGGGATGTTTGGAATAGACAGGTTTCTAAATGGCTGGGAGAAAGAGGATGCCTTCAGAACCTTCTGTGGATCAATCCAAGAATGGTGAGATTCAATCCTTTACCACTGGGTGGCATTCAAAGAGAATTTTTCCTTCTTAATCTTTGAATAGTGAGCTGCAAAATGTGCATATTCAAAACCTATATGACGCCTGGAAGGGATAGCCACATAGTTGAATACATGAGACAGATACCATCCATTCTTCTTCACTGGAATTGAATCCCGAAGCCCTTTGTCTAAGTCCATTTCAATGTTGATTTTGGCAAAAGTAGTGTGGAATTGGTCTTTAGTTTCATCCAAGGTATGCAGAAGTTTTCCTAATGAAGTGCAAGTTTCCTGTAGCCTAGAATGACATTGAAATTGTAGTGGTAGGTATGGAAGGTGGACCCAAATGGGAACTGTGGTGAAAGAGTCTCTGCTGGAGTCAAAAGAAGGGTACAAAGGATTTAAGCACAAACAATGTTTATCCCAAAATCATGGCCCTGAATCGAGGATCACATTCTTCTCTGCTTTTGTCTCACAATAGATAAGGAAGAAATCTTGTGTGCAGGTAAACAAATCAATTTGTGCCTTAAGCAAATGCTCCATATCTTGACTGACCATTGGTGTGATCCTTTTGGGCTGGGTCAAAAACCATGAAGCTTGAATATATTGCCTGATGCTTAAGCAAATTTCTGAAGTATCAAGGCCTTTGTCTGTATAGAAACTGACTTTAGGGATGAGATCTGACTTTTTTGTAAAATAACCATTTGTCCAAGAAGAATGCAGTCGGTTGTTTGATGATGACTTTGATCGCCCATTTGAAACATTCTAATCAGGGTTTGTAGTTTCCTTTTTGCAGCTTTTTGAAGAATTTTTGTGAATATTATTTGGATAATACATTGTGAATAGTAGTAGTGTTCATATGCATAGTGATGGTTGATAAATATTGTTTTAGATGATACCTTCATGTGCAATATAATTGCGATGCTTTCTTGGTTTTTTATTACTATAAATGCCTATTTGCCACAGCAATTTTGTAGTTTTTGAGTTTTTAATGTTCTTTTGTCAGTGAATGGGTTGTTCAGATACCAGTTGTTCTTGTAATGGGAATGGCAACAACTGTTGATGCTTTAAGGAAACTACTACCCTCAAGTGCAATACAACATCTAAATCCTCAAAGGTTTAACTTGAAGTATCCTCTTGAGCGCCTTGAGGCTTTTATTATTGCCATATTGATTGAATCCTTTTCTGGATTTGATATTGGGTTCAAGGTTGCAAGGTTTCTGTATACCAACTTCTTGAGGCAGGATGGTACTGCAACTTCCTTTCTGAGGGCTCTGAAGGTCAGTTCCAAAGTTTAATATTTTTTATACATTGAAGTATACATCCTGTTGGGTCATAGAAATATGAGTGGTCTTGAGTCACGTAGGACTTTTACTTGTCTATTTCATGAATTGTGCAGATGGCATGCATGGAACATTTTTATCATGAACCGTTGAGCTTCTTATGCAATGAACTAACTAAGAATATGAGCCAGGTTTGTGCAACTTGTCATTAATCATTATTGGTTTTATATTAGTAATTTTTATTCTCAGAGTCAGCAGTTGATGGAGGCATATAAATTTAGGTGAGCTGGAAATGTTTATCATGTGGGTAAAGCTTTGTTTTTATGTTGTTAGGCACTTAGGTCTTGGTTATGAAGAAGTTCAAATTGAAATAACAATGTGTATGGTATTAATATGGTGTATGCATTAGTTTCCACAAAGATGGAATGTTTGAGGATTGTGATATTGCAATTCTGAAATTTAAGGAGTGATTTTAGGAAGCTTGGGATGATATATGCAAAGCAATACCAAAGGTTATGCTGAAGTATGCTGCAAATCTTCCCTCAGTCAATGCGTAAGAGATGGATGCCTTTCTTTTATCTTGTTTGCTTCTACGTTTCAAGGATTTTATGAAGAATAGTTTTCTGGTTATCTTACTGTTATTCATGACTGGCTACTATTACTACCGAGTTTTTTAAATTATGCGTCAATTTATATTCAATCCTTTTTAGATAAATTCTGATGGTTGAGCAGACAATTTAAGTGCAAAGATGAAGACATTGGTCTGAACTTGGCTGCTGCATTGTTAGATATCAAGAAAAGAAAACAGAACTGGAGCAGAGTACTTATGGTAAGTGGTTGCAGTAGTGAAATTCAAAGTTTTAACTTGTCCCTTTCCATTATATTCATTTGAATTTTTCACCATAAACTTCATTGTTGTAAAAGGGTAGCTAGAATTAAGAGCATTGGTAGTAACGTGACTTAGAAAATTTCAACTAACTTTTGACATATGGCTGATTTGATTTCATCCCGAGTGAAAGGCTACTTTAGCATATTATTTTGTTCATCCACAAGGAATTTTGGAATACAACTCTAACAAAATTTTCTGCATATTTAAATCAGAATACTCCTAATTGTTGATCAAGTTTTGAAAGAAATGTATGGCTTAATTATCAATTTTTGTGGGGTTCCAAAAATAGGTTCCATCCATATTTTTAATGCTAGTGATTCTATTGTGTGATCTTCTAACTTTCATGGAGTTGTGGAGGAATTTGGTGTTACTATCTCCCTCCTGAATCCAGGTTTTTCTATCATGTCCCCAATTTGGAGCAATAAGGAGAATTTATTAGATTAATTATTTATAAGGTTATCAAATAAATAAATATTAAAGGCTGACTTTATATTTAATTAATTTAATATTTAAGTGACTAAAAATAAAATAATATCAAAAAGTCACTTAAGTAAATAAAATAATATTTTATTCTAGAAGCTTCATGGAGAAACTTGGGAATTCTTTATAAGGAGCTTTTGGAGGGCATTTGAAGACATCTGGAATTAAATACACTTTCTGATTGTTGGAGAGCTTGAGGGCTTGACATAGCTGAATGCTTCATTTGGTTTCGTTTGTGAAACACCAAACCTAGCTGGACTTTTGAGAAGAGATATCTCGGTCTCTTCATTGCTGCAAATTTCAAGGCCTCAGGGCAAATTTGGAAGGTTCGATTAAAGCATACAAGGGCAGATTTTGGTGGGAAGATTATTTGCAGTCAAGGGCCCAAATTTTGTGCACCGATTGGAGACAACTATTCTCAGGTTTTGTGATGATAATCTAGCTCATTGAGGAGGTTGATTTTGGCACTGAGTAGAGGATGACTTCCTTCTTTATGCTGGCTTGATTCTATTCATATATTTGGTGGACATAGCTACAGCCTTAGTGGGTACGATTTATTCTTGGGAATCGACTTTGCAGCCCAAGCTGGTTTGATCTCATATACCCTGCTGTTACAAATCATGGGATATCTTGTAGCTGGGCGCACCTGCACAATGGTGCGATTATGATGTAGGAGGTTGATAAAATTCGGTTTACCATGGGAGAGAGTTGCTAAGCATTAGGAAAGCTGGGTGCACTTAACTGGAGAGGTTATGTGATGGTTGCAAGAAGATTCCATCAAATATTTGGCTACTGCGAATTACAGTCATCGTGGTGTCAGCTTCCAGGTTTCCCATATATCTGTCATCTTCATATTAGGAATGTCTGCATTTAGGAGTAGAGTCGATACTATAATCATTAGCATTGTATTGTATAAGCATGGTCATCTTAATCAAATAGCAGGGGATCTGATTACTGTCCAAGACAGCTAATTGCTTATGTAACTCAGTCAAGTTGGTGTAAGAAGAAGTCATACTTGCATATCATTTCAGTTACTACCAGCATTGTATTCCTTTCTCATGAAATAAGAGATTGGAATTGGGTTGTCAATTGTTTGATAAAATAGTAAAAATACCAAGTGCTTCTCTTTCATTTCAGCATTTATAGTTTGCATCCTATATGTTTGTTAAAATATCTCTCAGCTGTAGATGCCAATTTCAGTCATGAATATGCAATGAAAAGTATAAAAACATATTGTACATCATCTTAGTTCTTTTGGTAGATGCTTAGAATCATTTGGAATGCATTTATATCTCATTTGCATTCAATCAAAGTGAGCTCAAACAAACTTAAGTAAAAAACCAGCAAGTACAAGGGTTCCAAGCAAAGTGTTTGTCAAATTGTCTAAGTCAGAAAATCAGGGCTTTTACATCAGATTTGGCAAGGCACTTTACATCCTCTCGTGCATCCAAAAAATCTCTTCTTTCTGTAATAGCTCTGCATGCTCTATCATAAGTCTTTTTTCTTTCTCCAATAACTCTGTATGCTCTATCATAAGTCTTTTTTCTTCAAGATATGCTTCCTGATCCATATCATGGATAAATATCTTTTCATGCAGCAGAGGATAGTTCTGCTCCTACCCTTTCTTTTTCTTGTTTTTGAAGTGCATCCTATTCCATTGCTTTAGGCAATGTGTGATATATGCAAAGCTTTTTGAAAATGTTGAGCATTTCAGTGTGATTTTCTTTTGGGGCCTCTGTCCACTAGGTTTCAATAGATGGCAGGAAACTTGATGTGGGAGATCAAAATGGGAATTCCACAATTTTTTTGGTAGACTTATGGAATGGCCTCCCTTATTTGGATCATAATCTGGAACTGTATTTGATTCAATAGATAACAAATGAGAAGTGGAGTGATAAGGTCATGGATTTTCTCATCCAACACAATAATGAAGGTATCATAGAATGGCGGTGGAAGGACCCTAAGGACCTTGGTATCACAAAAAGGCAGCAACGTTTCATTTAGATATTATGCAGTAAAGGAAACTATTTATTTTAGAGAGGGAAGACAGAATAAAAAGGAATTGTGCTAAATCTGGGGAATACTTAGTTAAATTTGGCTATTTGATGGTGGATAAACATGTTGGAAAGAAAGAGTGGCTAAATCTTCTCTTTTGGCACAAACATTCTCTCTTGAAGGTTGGATCATTTGCCTGGGCAGCAATTTAAAAAAAGATTTTAATTGCAGATAGATTCAAAAGAATGGGATATCTTCAAGAAGCATTGTGTGAACAAGAGGAAGATAATGCAAATCGTCTTCTGTTTGGCCATCTTTTTGCTTGTAGATGATAGCAATGGCTTTGCATTAGGCTAGGTTTGAGCCTGGCTTTACCAAATGATATCAAGGAAATCATTGTTTTGTGACTAATCTTACAATAATAGTCGACTTTTGCTTGTATTTCGATTTTGAGCCCAACTTTATTAGTTTGGGAGATATGGAAAGAGACAAATAGGAGGACATTCCAAGCCTCAACTATGGGTATGGAATCATTCCTTAATAAATTAGAAGGTGCCTTGTAATATCCCCCTTAGTTTTTTTTTGATTTTTTAACACAAACTTTACTCGTTAGCGTTAGCTCAAATGAAAGATTACAAACGTGGAAGCAATCCTTCACTTTCTGATCACCCAGATCCCAGAGTGGGCAAGGTGAGAGCATACGGTGTAAGGGGATATGTTAGCTATAATTGTAAAAGTTGGAAATACAATGATGTTGGCGACAAGTGGACCAATATAGAAAGTGAGTGCTTAGGCGGCAAGCCAGCCTCTTCCACTTTTCAGTGGGCTACAAGGAAAGTAAATGGAAAATGAAATGCTTCGGCGGCAAGCTAGACTCTTCCACTTTTCAGTGGGTAACAAAGGAAAGCAACAAGGCGGCAAGCTAGCCTCAATGAAATTAAAGAGCATAAATGAAAGAGCTGATCAGTACTACTGAATCAACGTTACAATATTGAAATGTTTTACAATGAAATTGAGATGTTCTTAGCAACTTGAAAGCCCAAATGTTAGACAATGATCTCCGTATCAAATACAAAGATGAGCAACAAGAAAATAAGGTAAAACACTGAAAATACCAGGTCTGATACAGAATTGCAGCATTCTGATTTTTTGACCAGCAACCTTGGAATCCACCAAAATGCTCGTATCTTTGTCAAATCACCTTTGAATGAGCCCAAACAGAAAGCAAATGGTGCCTAGAGGCTAGGCGTCCAGGATCAAACAACAAAACTCCTCAAAACAACTCTTATTTTTTGTACGCTTCCCAATGCACAATCAGCAAATGGTACGATCTCCTTGAGAAGGGCAACCCCAACCAAAAATCAAGCACACGAGCTAAAATCACCAAACCTGGAGGAAAGGGGCACCCAACTGCTAGTCATCCAATGAATTAGTACCCATAGAATTCACCCAACTCCTCAGGAACATGCAAACAAAAACATACTTCAGCCACACGCACAACCAACAACATGAAAACTGAAGGAAACAAACCCAAAAGGGTAGAAACTGAAAGCTAACTCTCTACCACACGAAAATAAAAAAACAACAAATGAAGCCATCTCTGTTGAAGCTCTATCTGCAACCTTAGAGTGAAGAAGCAATCACTGATCAGCTAGGAGCTATCTCTCAAACTCAAAACTGATGAAGGCTAGGAGGTATGCCAACCCCAAAGTAAGAATTCTAAATAAAATTCAGCAGCACTTCATTATCATAAGCAAAAATGGATACCAAATGAAGAGGCAATGCCCAGTATATATAGCTTTTCCAACTCGGGAATTCGAATTACCTTTTCCCTCCAAAAGGGACGCCCAAGGAAGAAGAATATAATATTCATTTAAATTGCATTTGACTTGACTTCACTTTGGGCGCCCAAAATGACTTAGCAATTTAACTTTAGCAAAAGCAAATATATCTCCAAAATGGGATGACCACATGAGAAACCCAAGTTAAAACAACTTTAAGTTATGTGTCTAGGCGTTGGGGGCCAAAAAGCACAATATTAAAACATAACTTAAGTTCCCACTTTTCAAAACAGGCTCCAAGAAAGCTGGAGAGGCTTCTGCATATATTGCCCTTCCAGAAATAGACATTGATTGCGGAATTGCTCTCAAACTACACTACCAAAAATAACATTTACTAAAAATAGCATACTGCTAAAAATAGTGACTCCAAACTTCGTAAGAGCACAAATTGGGCAGTTGTCGTAACTTACTAAAAATAGTAAGTCCAAAAATGCATGTCATATCATTTTGAAGCCCTTGAAAACCTAGAAAGACCCAAAAGTCCCTTGCCAAAGTCTTGGAAAGAACCACTGAAAATTCAGAAGGAACCTCCTAGAAAATTGGAAACCTTAATTTTGTTTCCGACTAACCTATGGGCCTTTGAGATAAGCTAATGGTCATCAAATGGAACTACTGCTGAGAAGGGGACATTATAGTCTGCCCTCCCCAAGATTGCTTGTCCTCAAGCAATCGCAAGCCTGGATGCTGCAAAATCTAGTCATCCCCCCAAGTAGCATCCACAATTAGTAGGTCCTTCCACTTCACCAAGTACTCTTTGATAGACCTCTGCCTCAAAGAGCGCTCTCTGAAATTAATGATTGCCTCTGGAACCAAAACCAACTGTCCCTCTTGATTCAATGGAGGCAAATTTGACGAAGCAACAACATTATGCCCAAGCGCCTTCTTGAGGTGTGTTATGTGGAAGACATTATGCACCTTGCTACTTGCCAGTAGCTCTAACTCATAAGCCACTTCCCCAACTCATCTGATGATCCTAAAAGGCCCATAAAAACGTGGCTTGAGTTTCTTTGCTACACTCTTCTTGAGAGTAGACTGTCTATAAGGTTGGAGTCTCAAATAGACCATGTCACCAACCTCAAATGTGCACTCAACTCGTAGTTGATCAACTACAACTTCTGCTGATTTTGTGCATGGTGAAGATTATCCTTCAATGATCTCAAAATGTCTTGACTGCGCGGCAACAAATCCCTCGCTTGAGGGGCTCTATTATCACCAAACATCAAATCTATAAAGTTAGGAGCCTCATATCCATACAGAGCCATGAAAGGAGACATTTTGATTGACATGTGGTAGGAAGAGTTGTAGCAATACTCTCCCAAATGAAGCCATCTCACCCAAGCCTTCTGCTGCCCTGAAACATAATTCCTGAGATAGCCTTCTGTTGTGACCATTTCACACATCGCCCCATTGCAAATGGGGACCCCCTGTTTTCGCTTTTTGCCTCGGTGTTGCAACTGCTTATCACTCGTCTTTTTACAATGAGGTCATTATTTTGAGGGTTCCAAGCCAGTCTTTTGCGAGTCACCTGAGCCAAGTCAGTAATTCATGCTTGAATCAGTGCGTAGACGTCATGGAAGCGCTTAGAAGGCCCAAGAGACGAAGATCGACTGTGAATTCGGCCAATTCTGAGACTTCCTACTTTTTAGGAAAAGTTGCTTTTTCAATTTTTCATTTTTGGCATTTTCGGACCAAACAATATTCCCTATTTTTTAGAGTTTGCTTTTTCTATTTTTAGAAAGTTTCTATTTTTGGAAAGTTTCTATTTTTGGAAAGGTCCCGAGTTCTGAAAACGCACTCAGAAGTTCAAAAAACTCGATAGAACTCTCAGAAAATCAAAGAGGAAATTTGAAAAGTTATTGAAAAATCTGGAAAAACAAGTAAAAAGCATGAAAATCAGACCAAAAAACGTTTAAATTCTGGAAAAATCAATCAAAACCAGTTCAAAATTAACCAGATCTGAGGTTGAAATCACGAGAATCAGCTCTTAAATGGTGAAGTTTGTGAAAATCTGTCCAAGTCTGAAAGTTCGCCATGAAAATCAGCTCTTAAATGATGAAGGAAGGTGTAAGAAATGTCAGGAAGTTTATGGAATTCACCCAGCAACAAGGAAGAACATCCTTGGACCTTCCAAAGTCCGCCCAGCACTTAGGAAGCATGTCCATGCATCTCGAAGGAACATCCTTGGATCTTCCAAAGTCCGCCCAGCATATAGCATGCACATCCTTGCATCCTTCAAAGTCCGCCATCCTTGTCCAAGATCTCCAAAGTCCGCCAAGTTGAAAGGAAGGATGTCCAAAAAGTTCCAAAGTCCGCCCTTGATATCCTAGGATGCTTTGAAGTCCGCCATGCAGCAAGGAGGCACATCCTAAGACCATCCAAAGTCCGCCATGCTTGTCCTAAGACCTTCCAAAGTCCGCCAAGGATGTCCAAAGGGGCTTGAAAGTCCGCCATTCACAAAGAAGCATGTCCAAAGGGCTTGGAAAGTCCGCCTAGGCATGTAGAAGAAGGAAAAATCAAAATTTTCACTAAGTATTAATGCCCAGCAAAGAGAATTTCGAAAATCTGCTAAGTGTGAAGGCCTAAAAAGGTGGAGAATCCTTTCCCAAGGGATAAAATGATGAGAACAAATGCTAAGAAGTCTTGAAGTCCGCCATCTACCAAGAGGGACGTCCTAAAGACCTTTGAAGTCCGCCATCCACAAGAAAGCACGTCCAAACAGCCTTCAAAGTCCGCCATCTTCAAAGAAGGATATCCTAAAGACCTCCAAAGTCCGCCCTTGACATCCTTGACCCTTCCAAGGTCCGCCTAGGCATGTAAAGTGAGGAAAAATCAAAATTTTTCTAAGTGTTGGTACCCAGCCAAGGAAAATTTCGAAATTTTGCCTAAGAGTAAGAGCTTAAAGGGGGTGGAAAAATGATTTTTTTGGCTAAGTGTTGTGATAATTCCAAAGAGACAAGTGCCAAAAAGCTTCAAGGTCCGCCCTAGAAAAGTGGGACATCCAAGGGGTTCGTCCAAAAGATCTATGAAGTCCACCATACACTTAGAGGAGGCTAGCAAGGTGCTAAAGACGTCCATGATACTTGTCCAAGAAGCTAAGGAAGTCCGCCTAAGATGAAAAGAATGATTTTTGACTAAGTGCTAATGCCAAGTCCAGAGGAAAGTTCGAATATTTGCCTAAGTATGGAGGCTAAAGGATGGAAAGTTGAGATTTTTGACCAAGTATCATGACACTTTCGAGAGGTCAAATGCCAAGTTTGAAAGAACACGTGCTAGAGAAGAGTGGGATTTGGCAAAGAATAAAACGGAATGTGCCTAACTCAAAGGTAGAAAAGAGGTAAAATTTGCCTAAGTATGGGGAAAATGCGAAGAAATTGTCAACTTTGGCCGAAGAAAAATGCACAAGCCAAGGAGAAAGGAAGGATCGTCCTTGGCCAGAAGGAGGAAGAATATGTCAGACGTCAAGGAAATTCGCCCAACGAAGACATTCAGACAAGGATTTTGCCGAGAAAAATTCGACTGAGCAGGAAAAAATTTGACTTTGGCAGAGCAAAATAAGCTTAAAATCTCGCCTCGACAAAGAAAAATAGGGATCTGGCAATAAAATTTTCGACGGAATGGCTTGAATTTTGGTTTGGCTAGATGAAATTGAGGATGAAATTGGAAAATAAACTCTTAGCCAAGAAAAATGAAAGGATAATTGAAATAGCCATGGGTCCAAAACGAACGGGTTGGAATAAATTAAAATATTTTAATAATTTAATAATTTATTCTCAACTACTCGGAAATTTAAAATGCCTTGGACAAAATAAAATTTGCCAGAGATGTTTTGGAGGAGAATAATTTGTGCCGGCCAGAGATAAAATCCGATGGGCAAAATTAAATTCACCGTGACTTCAGGAGAGAGAGTGTTAAAAATTTAACTTCGGAGCTAGAATTCAGGAGAGAGAAAATCTGAATTTGTTTATTTTATTTCTTGCAGGTGGATGACGATACGAGGCGAATCTTCAAAGAAGAAGCAATGGTGTGGAAGGGTGGCAAGTTTGCTTCAAGCCAAATGGAGCAAGGGAAAAAGGATGGGACGACACAAGAAAGTCTGACTTTTCCGAAGCAGAGTATGTCCAAACCTTTACAAGATCCGACTTTGCTTGGAGAAGGTATGTCCAGACATCCATAAGATCCGCCAAGTACAATGGCAAACATGATGCAAAGTCCAACCTAGACCAAGAAAAGAAATGTCAAAGTGTTGAGAAGGTTCGCCAAGCATAAAGATAAGATGGCGAAGCCACTAGCAAATCCGACTTTGCTCAACTGAGAAATGGCACAAGCATGATAAAGTTCGACTTCTCCCTAGACATGTTTGTCCAAAGTGGCTTGAAGTCTGATTTAGGTCGAGAGAGAAAACGTCCAAGCTCATGTGAAGTCCGCCCAAGGAAAGGATGAGAAAATTGGCTAGAAGAATTCACTAAGTGTTGGACGGAAAACAGGAAGGATGAAGAGGAAAATAAAGAAGAAATGAATAAAATCCTTAGCACAAGCCAGATTCAGAATTGAAGGAAAATCCACAGGCAAAGTTCGTTCGAGCATGGAGATGACCAAAACCTTGGCTAAATGTTGAATGGTCCAGATGAAGATGTTACAAAATGAATCTGAATAGCCAAAATTTGGCTAAGTCTGGGAAATACTTCACAGAGGAAATTCCAATTTCTCCATTATGGCGAAAGCGCAGGGGTATTCTTCTCCAAATTCAAGACACTTGAACGGATATCCAGACATCTTGGAAGGATTTCGTCTACAATCCCAGACCTGTTGAAGCAATTAGGGCAACTTCTTGAAGGATTTCATCTCCTGAAGAATTAAAAACAAGCTTCCAATCAGAATCAGATGGTGACAAGGAGAGTGTTCCAAACATATCTCCATACTTAGACAATTCCTCGACACGAATTGGAGAATTCAGAGAGGAAATCCAAAGGAATAACATCAACCCAGTTCAAGCAGGAGGAATTTCAAAGTAACCAACTTCAAGACCAGACACCTATTCCAAGGGGAGACTTCCAGACTCCAAAGATTCCAGTACAGGCAAGAAGAAGAAATCAAAGTCTCAAAAGGAATCCAAGATCAAAGCTATGAAGGAACAAGCACAACGGATAGAGTCATCGGCAGGGAAAATATTCTAAGGCAAGCACGTGGAAGAAAAACGAAGCAACCAAGGAAGGCATCCAACACGCTAAGGTGGCGCCTCATCATCTTCCAACCAATCAAATTGTTCCAAATCAACATATAACAACTTTCTATTTTATTGTTGATTTATATTTAGCAAAAGGGACAAGTGTCCTCAAATGAAATTTTCTCATTGGTCGAAAGTGACAAACCCTAATTAGGGTTTTATTTGGTAATCTTGGTCGTTGATTTGAAATCAATCTTGGCCATTGAATTGTAATTGGGGAGCCTATAAATTGAGCTCGCCCCCTCATTTGTAATGGGTGGAGACGGAATATGTGTATTGTCGCATTGAGACTATTTTGAATGATAAAAGCTCTTGAGCATGATTTGCCTTGAATAACTTCTTATTGTTGAATAGTAAGCGAGGTTGCATATCTTCTTCCGCCATAGATTAGAATTAAAGTTAGATTAAGTAGAATTTGCTTTGAAAGTTGTTAATTGAGTGAGAGATTGATCGCATTGACTCAATGGTGAAGTGTAGCTCATACTTTTTTCGAATGGATGATTTGCATTCGATTTGTAAAGTTAGCCTGAGCTCTTAACCGTGGAAGCTTAACTTCAGCCTCATTCGAGGTTTGAAAATTATTCTCACAAACCCCTTGAAGATTGCACCCATTTTGCGTATGTTGTCCAACAGGAGGCGAAACAAAGTGTGGTTTATTTCTCTTCACCGAGTCTTTATTGTCTCTTGAGTTCTTAGGCTTAGACTAGATTCTCCTAAACCCTATCCTTTTGCCATTTTTTTTGAGATCCATTGAAAGTCCTAATTGAGAGCCTTTAATGATAAATTCCCTAAGTCCTGAACTTGTGAAGATTTTCTTACGTAAGTCCCCTTGTTTATTACCAGCATATCACAACGACCATTGAGCTTATCCACACGTCGAGACCCGACTAAAGAAACCTTGGAATCGCCATATGATCTTCTCGCAATCTTAGCATACGCGGTGGTTTTTCAAGAGAGGATAGAGTGTCTTTGGACATTTTATTCTGTGTGTTCGGTGAATGATAAAACGTACACCAACACCTTCCAACCACTTGTTTACAATCTCTGTTTTTCCATCAGTCTGCGGGTGATAACTAGTGCTTGGAGTGAGCACCATACCACTTAGTTTGAAAACCTCCTTCCAAAAAGTACTTAGGAACTTGCTGTCCCTATCACTCACAATGTTTTTTGGCAACCCATGCAATCTGAACACCTCTCTAAAGAACAAATCAGCAACTTGAGCTGCTGTAAATGAGCTAGTAATGGGGAAGAAATGAGCAAACTTCAGCAATTTGTCCACAATAACATATATGCAATCGCTTCCTTGCACCTTTGGCAACTCACTGATGAAATCCATCGAGATACTTTCCCATTTCTGATTGGGAATAGGTAAGGGCTGCAATAACCCAGTAGGTATAGTATTCTCATTTTTATTTTGTTGGCTGATCAGACACTCCTTAATGTAGCGTAGAACCTCATCCTTAAGTCCTTTTCAAGAATACCTCTCACGAATTTGCCTATAAGTCTTAAAATACCTTTGATGACTAGCCAAGGGAATGCCATGAAAGGATTGTAAAATCTTCTTCTTAAGCTTAGATTCTAGTACCAAGAAGATCCTACCCTTATACTGTAGCAAACCATCAACCAACTGATACCTCTCATCATGCAAAGTAGCTTCAACAAGACTGGTAGTAAACTGATTTTTGGTGTACTCTGCAATAATTTGCTCCATAGTTGAAAAACTCGCCAATTGCAAAAACTCGGCAAGTCTGAAAAATATGATAAAGAAAAAACTCGGCAAAAAATTCATTAAAAACGCATTTTTTTTGCAAAATTCAATGATAAGATGCATCCAATGAGTCAATAAAATGAGTACATAGAAGAAACAAGCCGAGTCTAGTTATATTTGATTTATTTGAAAGAAAATTAGATCCAAAATCGCATTCTCATGTGGAATGCTCAATACGTTGATACTAATAGTCTAAAACAAAATGAAAATAGCAAGTTGTTTTTGTAAAACTGAAGGTAAAATAGTGGAGAGTACCTAGAAAATCAAATGAATTCAATGGGAGTTTGAGAGCAATGCCCCCAATGGGGTCGAGGGTCAGCACAAATTAAGATGATCAAAGCCACATGAACCTTCATGGAACACATCATTTTGGTGTTTTTTTTGAAGCAGAGCACACAAATGAATGAAAAAATAACTCAAAATGCCTTTTTAGCCGCCTGCCTGGGCGTTTTTCAGGTCTTGCTGTACTTTTTGGAAAAACTCGCCAAAAGTATTGCGAGTTTTTCCAAAAAGTACGACAAGTTTTTCTGGTGTACAATTGCACCAAAAACTCAGGAGTGAAAAAAACTCGTGAGTTTTTCTTCACTCGCCAAGTTTTTGGCGAGTGTTGCAACTATGATTTGCTCTTTCCAATTAACAGTGATCTCAACCAAAGAGCTCAAGTGTGGCCTTCTTATAATGTCCCCATTTTAGCCATATGCTCTTTCGTGGCTGATAGCCTATTTTCGGAGGCCCGTAGGCTAGTTAGAATTGGAAATTAGGGTTTCCTATTTTCTAAGAGGATGTTTTGGCAGTTTTGGAGGCTTGCATGTTGGAGTTTTGCATTTTGGATTCTGGATTCCTTCTGGGTTTTCAGAGAGCTTCACAGTGGTGTGACATGCAACCGAAATAGGCAACTTTTCCAGACTTACTATTTTTAGTAAGTTGTGATGGCTGCTCAAAATGTGGTTAAAATGCATTTGGAGACACTATTTTTAGTAGTATTCTATTTATAGTAAGTGCTATTTTTAGTAGCTCAGTGTTCGGGTTTCTGGTGCATATTAGTTTTTATAGTAAGTGCTATTTTCAACAGCTTAGTTTGGGGTTTCTTGCGCATATTAGTATTTCTAATGCATATTAGTATTTCCAGCGCATAGCAGTATTTCCAGCGCATATTAGTATTTTTGGCACATGCTATTTTTAGTAGGGTTTTAGCAGGCCGGTTTAGAGGCTATTTTAGGCAAGTTAGTTTGAGCAATTGGTCTCCTGCACTCTTGGAGCTCATTTTGGTAAATATAGTACTTTGGTTAAATTATTATTTTAAGTGAAATATTTTTGCTGAGGTATGGAATACGCCTGGCTTGGAGAGATAAGTTGATTTAATAAAGTGATTTTTATAAGGTATTTCACTTAAATTATTTGGACGCCTACTTTATGTTATTTTTGCATTTTAACAAAGTTAACTCCCTCATGTATTTGGACGACTTGGATAAGAGGGATTAAATGAAATGCAAATGAAAGTGGGAAATGTTGAATTTGAATTTCAGTTGGGCGCCCTAATTGGAGGGAAATGAATTTGGAAGTTGAAGTGAAGTTATAAATAAGAGTGCTGGGCTTCTTTCTTGGTATCCATTTCTTATCATAACGAAGTGCTATTGAAATTGTTTCTGGCTTATGGCTTCGAGGAATACATACCTCCTAGCAAGGACTCAGTTTCGTGTTTGAAAGATAACACCTAGCTGATTGTGAGATTGCTTCTTATTCAGAGAATGCAGATTGAGCATCATAGATAAGGTTTTGATGATTTTGTCAGTTTACAGGTTGCTGGTTAATGTATGGCTGAAGGAGATTTTCAATCATAGATCATTGTGTGATTTTATTTTGCTTCTGGGTAGTTGCTCATCCTTTTTCTATGCCCTAGGCTTCCCTTATTGCAAATTTTTAGAATTTTTAGTGGAGTTTCTGATTTTATCTTGTTGGTCACTCTTCTTGGGAGGCCGTACCATGCATGTAAGTGTCTTGGGATTCGTGCACAAAATATTGGCAGATGTTTGATGCCGTGTTTTTGCCTAGACTTGGGCACCTTCCTCCTTGGCTTCATTTGCATTTTATTTCATGTCATTCAAAGCTGTATAGATGGAGTTATGAGCATTTTGGTGTGTTCTAGGCTTGCTGGTTTGAGTTTTCTGTGTGCTGGTTTGTCATATTAGATTGTTAGAAGTTCTGTTTTTGGCTTGTATTTCATAGTTGAGAAGTTTGAGAAGTTTGGAGAATCATATAATAACATTTTGCAGTGATTGGGAAGCTATATCTCATTGTAATTTGCAAATTATATCATATTGTAAGATTGTTATCAGTAGTACTGATTTAGTCATCTTATTTCTGCAACTTTACTTTGTAATTCTCACGATTGTGGAAGAGACAGGCCTCGTCGTCTTTACTTTCAGCATTTCCTTTTTGTATTGCTTGCTGAACAAGCGGAAGGGGTTGACAAGCCCCCCATTATTTTACTTGCAGATCAACTAAGCCGTCAAAACACTCCCACTGAATAAGTGGTCGAGTTGCACATGCATTGTCCTTTCCAGCAATTTCAGTTTATGAGGTAATGATCCCTGATACCATATGCTATCACCTTGCCCACATTGGGATCTTGGTGAACATTCTTGGTGAAGGGTTACTTTCCAGCTGGTTGTTTGGTTTTGCTAACGCTAACGGGTGAAGTGTTGTGGCTAAAATTTGAAATAATTGTTGGGGGATATTACACTTCTAGTCAAGGCATCAACCACAATGTTGTTCTTCCCTTTGACATACTTGATGTCAAAATCGTAAGCTTGGAGCTTACTCACCCACTTCTGTTGCTTCTCATTCAGGTCTTTTTGACGCATGAAATGTTTAAGACTGTTATGATCAGTCTTAACCACGAACTTACTCCCAACCAAGTACTGTTTGAACTTGGCCAACACATGCATGATTGTAAGCATCTCCTTGTCATAAATTGAGTAAGTCCTCTCAACACCCCTCAATTTTCTGCTCTCAAAGACAATAGGATGCTTTTTTAGCATTAGGACAGCCCCAACTCCTTCCTATAAAGCATCATAATGCAACTCAAATGGTTTAGAGAAGTCAGTATGGCCAACACAGGACATGAACTCATGAGCTGCTTGAATCTATCATACACCACTTGTGCTTTTGTTGACCATTCAAATGCCCTCTTTTAGGTGAGATCTGTAAGAGGGGCAACCATCTGAGAATATCTCTTCATGAATCTCCTATAAAAGCCACAAAGTCTCAAAAAATCCTTCAATTGAGAGAGGTTCTTTGGAGGAGGCCAATCCAAGATAGCCCTAATCTTCTCTGGGTCAACACTAACTCCCTTAGAGATCACATGCCCAAGGTATAGTATCTCCGTCATTCCAAATTCACATTTGGACTCCTTAGCAAACATTAATTTTTACTCCAAGATGCTGAGTACTTCCTCTAAGTGCTTGAGATGCTCTTCCCAAGACTTACTGAAGCTGAGGATGCCATCGAACAAGATAAACACAAACTTCCTCAACTGCTTCTGAAATATCTTGTTCATACATGACTGGAAGGTAGCAGGTGCATTAGTTAACCCAAAGGGCATGACTACAAACTCAAAATGCCCAAAATGACATCTGAAAGCAGTCTTCTCAATATCTGATTTCCTCATTCTGATTTGATGGTAACCCGATTTGAGATCAATCTTGGAAAAGAAGACAACTCCACGTAGCTTATTGATGAGCTCATCAATCATGGGAATGGGATACCGGTTTTTGATTGTATTTTGATTCAAGGCACGATAATCTACGCACATGTGCTTAGTGCCATCATTCTTCTTGACCAAAACAACTGCAGAAGCAAAGGGACTTTTGCTTAGGCAAATGTGACCCATGTCCAAGAGTTCTTTGATAGCCTTCTCTATCTCATCTTTCTGCTTCTTTGGATACCGGTATGGGGTAGTAATGACTGGTTTGACTCCTTCATGCTTTGTGACATGCTCAGTCTCCCTTTCAAAAGGTCTCCCAAGAGCTATACTACCAAACACCTTACTCTTCTTGGTGATCAAAGATTGAATATCTACATGGTAGTGTCTCTTATCTTCTATAGGATAAGGTGGCAAGATTAAGCACTCCATTGCCCATTCAACTTGATCATGACGAATCAGCCTTTCCATCCTCCTGAAAGACACCATGCGAGGCCCTCCATTATACATCCCTCTCAATACCACCTTCCCATCTGATGAAAACTTCAACTCCATGGTTTGTAGATTCAAAGTGATCTCTCCAAGAGATCACAAACACTGAATGCCAAGCACTGCATCAATATCTCCAATGCCAACCACATAGAAGTCATCCTTGACTTCGTAGTTACCCAACTGCATAGACATATTGGAGATTTTTCAGTTGCAAGACATAGTAAAACCATCAACCAACATTACGTTAAAACCTTCAAACTTGTAATGTCCCCAATTTAATTAAGCTAAAATTGTAATTAAATAATTAATTTTAAGTTGTTGAAAAGAGTTAAATTTAAAAGACAACTTAAATTAATTATTTAAGAATGTAAAGTGACTTAAGATGAGAAAGTTAGAATATTTAATAAAGTCACTTTTAAGGGGGGAAATAAGAAGATTAAAAGTAAATATCTTATTTCAAGAAATGAATGGGCAGTTATAGAAAGGAAGGATAAAAGATCTTTGGAGCTCATTTCCAGGGGGACTTGATTTTATTTGTTCTTGGGAGAACTTGGTTTTAAGGGACTTGAGGATGTAAACCCTCGAGCACGATGATTTGGACGAAAACCCAAATCTATTGCAGGTAGAGCCATTCAGGTATTGCGCTTGGTCTTAGCATTGCAGTTTATGAATTTCATGACATCTTGTTTCAAGACAAAATTCAAAGGTATTTTAAGTCTATGTGACAGAAGGTTTTCACATAGGTGGAATAAGGTGATATTTTAACTCAGTCTGTACAATTAAATATAAAATTTTTTAACATGTAAATGTGCCAGCATTGTAACTGGGAATCACTATGCTTTTACACGGACAGTATAAAGAAGGGAATTTAATATCCTTATGTCTATGGTAATATTCCAAACATTTATAATTTTTAAGATATTCGTTGAGTCAGAGCTGCTTTATATATTTGATGTCGTACATCATGCAAGAAAGGCTGCGATTAATATTTATTGTTCTTTGTGAAGATTTATGGTTTGATTTATATGGTTCTCAGAAGAGTCAGAAAATTTAATTTGTTGAAGCTGTCAGGGTTTGGTGATTTTGTTATGTGTCATGGAGGTGTTTGTGGAAGCTGCAACCAAGTATCTTACCTATTGAGCTTCCCCTTGTTTGAGTTGATTAGAGTTTCTATTTCTAGAAGTTGAGTAATTACCAAATAAATGGTCGTCATTGAAGATTGGGAGAAATATAGAGGAGTCGAGCTTTTTATTTTTCTGTGCTACTCTTTATTCGATAAAAGGGAAATTGCTTCAGATTGAAGGAGAGTTAATGATTAAAACTCAAGAAAGCCGTTTCAAGTGGAATATCGGGCCAGTATGATGTATTCATCGCACTTTGATACTATTGTCATTCGAGTTGCTATTTTACTTGAGGCACAATTCTTCATTGATTTTGGGTTTCAACTCTTCAAAGGAGTTAGTTAAAGGGAGAAACTTGATAACATTAGAAGATTCTAAGTAGTGCCAAGTGAAGTTGTCATCCTTAAGCAAGACGAAAGACTTTGATAATTGTGGGAGATAGGCAAAGAGTCGGGTGTCAATTGGGAATGATATTGGAAATAAAGAAGCTGTCACATTCATGACAATGTGGGGGAAATATTATTGCTGTCGCCGGGATTGGAATCAGATTCCTAAATGATCGAGATGAACTTGTATTGAAGGTGTCGCATTGAATTTGAGATGAGGAGGAAGTAACACGATACATTGGTGTGTGAATTATCATTTTCATTAGTGAGCCATCTCTATATAGGGATTACCACTGCCAATTGGAAAAGGTGTGATGCCTCAGAATTCTATTGACTGCTGTCTTTCTTTGAAGAGCTTCAAATGTCTGTTGATTGACAAAGAAGGGGCCGCTACACTGAATAAAGTAGTGATAATAATACCAAGAAGCGGTGATAATAAGTCCTAAGGAAACTCCTGCTTGCAATTAATTGATGATTTCCTATTGATGTCATTGTTTCAACTGCAAGTATTTCTAGAACACCGAAAAGGTTAGAATATTTTATTATTTTATTCCTAACTGGCTGTGAAGTTTACTATATGATGGAAAGTTCAAAACTCAATGTTGATGAGAAAATTATATTTGAATTGTATAGTTCAAGTTATATGAAAATATAAATGAGTTTTTGGAATAATGGGATCTTTGCATAAAATAATCCAAATTATGCTGTTCACAATATATGCTGTACATTTGTAAAATTATGTGTGAGAGATTTGTATTGTGAATATTTGCTCAAGTCAATCATTGTTCCCTTGAGAACAAATTGGGTTTATGTTTAGAACAGTGGAAGGGTAATGGTTTAAGAAATATCTGGGACTTTAGAGATTTGCAAATCAATGATAACACACTTAGAACAGTCTACAGTCAAACCATTTGATGAAATGCTAGTGTAGCCCATTTGGTGAAAATCGAATTTTTTTTTCTATGCAAATTAGGATAGGTCCTTACAGTGGTATTAGAGTAGTAGATTCTGCCATCCAGTGGGTTTAATTATAAAACTTTAATAGCAGATATTTTTTGATCAATTTGAGGTTACCAACTATTTGCTTGCTCATTTTTGGTTAGTGTCTGGCATTCATTATTATTTTTATTTCCAGTATGTTGGGTGTTTCATCAGAGATGAAGAATTACATGCAGGAAATTATGACAAAAATGATGTGAAGCGTCGAAAATTATGAGAAGGCTTTAACAAATTTATTAGAGCATTTAGAAGAGATAGACTCTCTCATTGTAGATGAAGAGAAAGAAAATACTAAAGAAAAGGAATCCTTCAATACAGGGAAAAAAGAAATCAACATGAATGAGCTTAGAAGACAAAATCATTGTTTCTCATGTAGAGAAATTTGGGAGCCTGACCACCAATGCACAGATAAAAAGATGAAGCTTGAATAGGAAAAGTCAATCATAGAAGAAGAGGTCGAAAAAGAGTTGCAGGTCACTGAAATTGTTCTTAATATTTCAGATGTTACAAATATTGAAGATGGAGTTAGTTCTTCAAGTGTTCCCATCAGCAAAATGGGGTACATTGATCTTCATGATAGTATTGAGATGTAGCAATTTGCTGATCTGAAGTTCATTGAATCAGCAAATGAGGATGTAAATGATTTTCATAATGTTTTCTTCCATAAGGGTAATACCGTGGACATTGAGGAAAAAGAACCACTTGTTGTTTCTACAAGTGAGGTGTGCAAAAGTCTTTATGTTGGTGATGTAGAGATTGTATTTGATAGGCCTTGTGGGGAGGAGACAAATACTTTTAAGGAGAGTGTGTTTGATCATAACGCTGTCCCATCTTCTTTGTTTGAGGATTGCAAGACACCATCTAATAAAAAAACTAATTTTGGAGATGATATGGTTTCTACACATGAGAGTGAATCAGAAAATTTAATGTGGCAACCCAAGTCACATTGATGAGCTTGATCAGAAGCCTTTGGCGTTGCAAGACTTGAAGGACCAACTGGTGGTTATAGATGAAAAAGTGGTGCAAGTGTTAACAAGGGCAGATGATACTCACAAATACGTTGAAGAACTCATTTGGGAAGCTCAAATTGAGGAGAGAAAAAAGGGAGTTGCAAGTGGAGTCACTCTTAATCAATTGTACACTATTAGAGAAGCATTGGAAATGATGAAATCATATTACTTGCAATTGCTTATGGACAGGGATCTAGCTTTGAAGTATGTTGGAGACAAAGAAGAGAAGCTGATGACCTTTGCTTATAGTTAAGTCCGACTCATTTTTTTTATATAAAGCAGAAAATTCTGCTCCTACTATAACCACATCCAAGGATCAAGAA
Source organism: Sequoia sempervirens (assembly GCA_007258455.2). Classification (NCBI taxonomy): domain Eukaryota; kingdom Viridiplantae; phylum Streptophyta; class Pinopsida; order Cupressales; family Cupressaceae; genus Sequoia; species Sequoia sempervirens. The sequence continues at coordinate 48,027 of VDFB02253997.1, forward strand.
GGTGAAATAAGAAAAATAGAGATCAAGTAAATTGTTGAAGGGATTGATGAACTACATGGGAATGAAATTTTGCATAATGATCTCAGCACTCCCAACATTAGAGAGGTTTGGTATGCTGACAAAGATCGGAACCCACATCAAGAATTTGAATTCTTGAATTTTGAGGATCAATCTCCACACATAGGTACAAATTGCAGCCATGTGATAGCTGATATAACAGGTGATGGAGACAGTTTTTGTTGGAATATTGTCATTGATGTCAAAATAATATGAACAAGATTTCATGAACAAATTATGAGGAGATTGTGAGTAAATTTGTGAAAGTTCATGAATAGACTTTAGGAGGAATTGTGAGACATCTTTTGTGAAGATATTGTATATATCATTTTGAAAGTAAGGAAGATTATGTTATTGTATATATCATATGGAAAGTATCATATATACAAAATCATATGAAGAGGTGGAGACATTTATGGCATAAGCCATTACATTAATGTGATAGATATGCTATGGGTGAGTCGTTATTGAAGGAGCTCAAGGAATTTTGTATTCCATAATTTAAGTAACAAAGTACTGTTGTGCTCAAAGCAAGAGAAATCTGAGAATGTCTATGTGCTGATCTCATCTTTGGTTATTGGCTTACCTCAAGCAATTATGATGACGATGTCTAGAAAATCACTGGTGGAAGGAACGGCTACGATGTCAAGCTCACTGATATTTTCTCCATAAAATTCATCATCAAGATTGTGGATGAAAAGAGGCAAAAGAAGTATAAACATGTTTTCACTAAACAACATGAGCAGCAAGTTAGAACCAACCATTACAGTTGAATCAAATCAAGATAATGTAATGTCCCCAAATTAGCCCTGCGCTCTTCTTTTGGGTTTTAGCCTATTTCCGGAAACTCGTAGGCTAAGCAGTATTGGAAATTTAGGGTTTCCACTTTCAGTAAGTCCTGCTTCCAGCTCAGTTCAGTTTCTGTAAGTTTTGTTGTGGATTTACTATTTATAGCAGTTGGCTATTTTTAGTAAGTCAATTTTGTGGCAATGGCATCGGCATCAGTTCAGCTCAAGTCATCTTATCCTTCTTTAGTTTCAGTTTGGTTTGGTTATCTTCATGGATTAAGTTTTATACTTAGCATTTTTATGTTTCTCAGTTGTACCCCCACGCCTAGGAATGATCACTTCAAGTTGTTTTTAAAAGGGGGTCATTAAGGGGTCATTGGTGCATTTAATGAATTATTAAATGCTTTATTATTGCAAAAGTGAATTGGACGCCTAAAGGAGAAGTTGAATGATTTTTTAATATTTCAAAAAAAGTAAAGAGCAAAAAGGTGGCGCCCCTTTTGGGAAGTTGAAGTGATTCAACTTCTTGGAATTTGAAGAGTCTTTTGTTGCTTCATTTGCCAACTAAAGCCTATATATTGATGTTTTATGATGAGCTGATTATGCATAGTTTTGAAGAGCAAAGTTACGCTGCTGGAATGAATCCAGAACCTGGCTAAGGGGAAGCTTAGCGAATCATTCTTTCTTCGGGCCTGCAACTATGGCTTCCTAGGAAGATTTTCTGAAGACCATGCTTCATTCAGGAGTGTGGATAGTGCTCAATGGTGATTTTATTTACAAACAGATTGCTGATTTATAATCTGTTTGTACTGCTGTTGTAATTGGCTGAAGCTAATTTCTGTTCATAGCTTCATCATCGAATTTTATTTCATTCTGGGTATTCGCTCATGCTGTGCAATTGTGAAGGGCGACCCTTTGTGCAAATTCTTGGAATTTAATATTGAGTTGCTGATTTTTAAAGTCAAATCGACACCCTCAAGAGGGCCGTACCTTTTGGAGCTTGTCTTGGAATTCGTGCCACCTGTTTCTTTGTATTTTTGGCTCGATTTCTTCTTGGAACTTGGACGCCTAGTCTCTAGCTGTTGATTGGCTGTGGTTTGGAGACTTTCTGAGCTGATTCGGGAAAGATACGTACAATTCTGTGAGTTTCCTTGTTGCTGGTCTGATTTTCTGTTAACACTGTTTCTGATCAGACTTATCAAATATTGGTATTTTGCTGGTTGTGCTTCAATTTCATATCATTTAATCATTGTAAATGTTAGAGGAAGTGATACTCTAACTATTGGTTGAATTAGGAAGCATATCTTTGAGTTTTGCAGCTTATTTTCATTATTGTAAAGCTGATTAGTAGTACTAACAACTCTTTCTTATTTGCTGCAATTTTATATCTGTTTTATACTCCCACAATTGAGTGGTTGAGTTTTAGAATAAACATTTATCTTGTTTGTAATTTCCCCGCACATTATAAGTGGTTGTGTGGACAGTATTCCCCCCACGTTAATAAGTGGAAGAGTGGATTTAAAGGTTGGCTTGCCGCCTAACAATTGTTTTAAATTCACCCACTGAATAAGTGGAGTATTCCCACCGCTTGTGGATGCCTGCATCAGCAGATGAATTGTACTCTTCAGCTTTGTTTATGCCTAACGATCCTCTGACCATATGCTATCACCTCGCCCACATTGGGATCTTGGTGAACATTCTTGGTTAGAGTTATCTTCTTTGCTGGTTTACATTTTGGAGCTAACGCTAATCAGTGTTTGGTTGCTGATTTGAATGTTAATTTTGGGAAAAAATTAAGGGGGAATATTTCAGTGGTATCAGAGCCTGTTATCCTGCCATCCTGTGTGTTCAACGCTTCAGTAACAAAAAATATAGTGGTAACAGTGTTTTCTTAGAAGTTGATAATTGGTCATGGCTTCTAATGAAGGGATGAGTTTGACAAAAACTCTTTACACACCTGGGAAGAGGCTTAATGAGGAATGCAAGTCAGAGGAAGAGGAAGCAAGCGTTCTTCATAAGTTAGAGCGTTGTTTAAGAATGGTGAGCCAGTCACCTACAAAGATGATTATGAAGGCTTTAACTCCAGCAATGATTTCTATGAATCAACCTTATTGGTTGATGCACCCGGATGAAGAGGTTAATTTGTTGGTTACTTCTTGTCTCAGTGAAATGATGAGGATCTTGGCACCCATGATGCCATATGATGATGACACAATGAAGAAAGTGTTACATTTGATTGTTGAGAGTTTCCAAGATTTAGATGAAACAGAAAGCAGTCTTTACCCAAGAAGAGTAGTTATTCTAGAAACTTTTTCTATGCTTAAAACAAGTTTGCTGTTAATAGATTTAGATATGCAAAATCAGATCTATCAATTGTTTCACTATCTCTTCAATTCAACTTGAAGTGAGCAAGGGAAGGAAGTAACTGTTGCTGTTCAAAATATTCTTATCTTGATAATTAACGAAGTTGAAGTCCTTCCTCAAAATGTTCAATCTTTCCTCTTAGAAGTTTATGAGCAAGAAGAACAAATTTCTCCTACTGCTGAGAAATTGGTCAAAGACTTGTTTCATCTTTGTGAAGATAAATTGAAGGGTCTTTTGATGAAGACCATACAGCATAATGTGGAGAACTCAAAAAATGAAGAAAGGAATGAGATTTGGAAACCCATTGATTCCATAGAAGCATCCCAGAAGACACCTATGGGAATGCATTCGTCCATTCCATCAGTAGTAGAGTATAATGAGACAATACCTATTTCGGAGACACAAGAAGTTCCCATGCATTCTCCAGAGGAATGCGGTAGGACCACTGCGGTCACCATGACACATGAAGAATTCAAGCACTTTATTGATGTGAGTGATGTGGCTACAAAACAAATAGATTCACGTGAGGTGTCCATGCTTTTTTTTGAAGAAGGAAATGTTACTACATTTGTTACAGAAATTCAAGATGAAATGTCAAGAGCTGAACCACCTGAGTCTGAGAATACATCTTCGGTTGATGACATTCTGCTCGCTGATGATTTCCTCCTACACCTATGAAACTCAGGAGGGTTCTGGATAGAACAACAAGAAAAAATTGAGGAGGTTGAGGTGGAAGACTCAACTATTTCTTTTGCTGATTCAAACATGGGAGAAGTTGGTTCTAGTAATCACAAAGTAGAGTTTTCTTTGTTTGAAGCCAGGCTGAGACAGAAAACTAATGAATTGGGAGACACCATAGATGAGATGTCGAAAAGCGTACATCAGATGGGAGATAATTTGAGAAGTACTGCTGAAAGAATTTTCGACATCTTTGTTCATCAAAACAGCCCCACTTCATCTCAACCTGATCACGGGGAGTGTAGCTCAAGTACATCAACTATTGGGAAAGAAGTTCAAGTTTTATCTAGACTTGATGATATCCATCGGCAATTAGAAAAATTAATTAATGATGTTCCCAAAGATGTAGATGTATGCTGCATTTATGTGGCCGATTTGAAGACAATTAAGAATGCCTTAAAAGCAACGAATGTATTAAGAGTGCAACAAATGTTTATGAAGAATACAACGAATATATTAAGGAAAAGCAACGAATATATTAAAAGCAACATGATATAAAAGGCAACGGTTACTAAAGTGTGGTTAGTTATTATCAATATTTAATATGAGTAAATTGCTCCATGAAGAAAAGTGACGGAGTGTCTTGAATAAGAGACACGATTAGGATTGTGAATAGAAATATGTCTCTTGGGAAAGGATATGATTCTTATAATATGATAGGATTGTGAGTTTTATGATCAACACCATAGAGCAACCATTAAACATTAATGTGTAGGTAGGAGACCAAAGAATCAAATCTGAACACTCCTCCCCTATTTGGTGCACATTGTTGTTATTATGCATTTTCATGAGATGAAGAATAGTATACTCATTAAGAAGTATCATGTCTCGTGAGTGACTTGGACCCATAAACATCATCTCATCCTTAGCCATAAAATTTTGAACATCGACAAACTAAGGCCCTTTACCAGTGTCAAACTTAAGATTCTTATCCACCATCTCATGATAAACAAAATCATATAGAGATAATGAGCTGATGTTCACAATCATAGAATTAACATCTAGTGCATACCTTCTATCAATGTCTTCATAGATCTCTTGCATACCTTCTTCCCACATTGGTTGCCTGTCATTAACTGTTGATTCATGAAGTGTATCAAGCTGAAAATTGAAGAGCACAAAGATATATTGAGAGAAGGGGGTGGATCAATATATCAA
>VDFB02253998.1:0-25337 GCA_007258455.2 Sequoia sempervirens
ACCTTTGACTTTGTCATTACATGGCTTTCAACACTTTTGTCTTCATGCATACGCCTTGTCCTTGCATGGATACTTTGTCTTTTTTCTCTTTAGCATGAATACCAACTTTGCATGGGTGTTTGTCTTTTTCTAACTTTGCATGCCATTGGTTTTGTCCTCACATGCCTTGATTTGGGCGCATTTTGCCTATGTAGGAGGATGGGCGGATCTTGATGGGTGAGGTGGATATTTTATACTTAGAAAATTTCTCAAACATTCTTGCTTTGTGAGGGCGCATTTGGGAGGTGGTGGAGAATATCCCATACTTAGAAATTTTCTTTCATGCTTGGCTTGAGGTGAGGGCGCATTTTTCCCATGGTGAAGGATAAACTTTGTTGACTCTTTGACTTTTTGTGAACTTGGCGCATTTCAGCTCTTGAGAAGGATGGAATCTTTTTCAATGCCTTAGCTTTTTGTGCTCACATGCCTTGATTTGGGCGCATTTTGCACCTCATGAAGGATGAAAATTGTTGACTGCTTTGACCTTCTTGGGAAGTGGGCGCATTTTAGCATGTGAGGAGGATGAGTTTCATACTTAGAAAAATTTTAAACTTGAGACCTTGAGCTGGGCGCATTTTGGGGTAGCTGCAGGATAAAACTCTTTGACCTCTTTGACCTTTTGTTGCATGGGCGCATTTTGCCATAAGAGCAGGATGAACTTTTGCCTTAGAAAATTTTTCCATGCTCAGCTTGTGAGGAGGGCGCATTTCACCTGTGTTGGAGGATATCTTTCAGACTTAGAAATTTTTTTTATCACCTATCAACTGGATGAGGGCGCATTTGAGGTAAGCTACTGAATAAGAGTCATCACTTAAAATTTTCTCAGCCTCTGCCAGCTTCTTCATCCTTGGGCGCATATCAGGGGTGGTGAAGGATATTTTCAACACTTAGGTGTTTTACTTTCTTTCTACCAGTTTATCCATGCCTGCTATTTATAGTAAGCCCTCTCATTTCTATACTTCTGAAGCTCGGATTGTTTTGAAATTTTGAACACTGGACCTTCACGACCTTGTCAGCCTGTTGACACTGCCATCCCGAGTTGCCCTGCTATTTTTAGCCCATTTCTGGAGGTGGTTTGCTATAAATAGTAATTGCTCGTTTCTGATATCTCCACAACTCCGTTTGATTTGAAATTTGAATGATGTGCTCCTCACCACGTGACTTGCCTGCTGACATCGGCGCATTCAACTGATTTGCTATTTTTAGCCCGTTTCCAAAATGACTTACTATAAATAGTAAGTGCTCCGTTTGTCTTCAAATTTTACCAGCAGATAGCTTGAAGGATGCTGATCGCGGTGGTTTACACCGGTTTTCAAAAATTGTGACTTTTTACCCCTTTTTAGGCCCCAAAGCTGGAAACCCTAATTTGCTCTGCATGCATATCAAATGATCTTCGTTTGTCCTTGTTTTTGTTGCATTGCGATCAGCTTGTGATTCTGAAGTGCTGGGAAGCGGCTGCCGGGATGCACCTGCTAAAAATAGTAAGTTCCTTACTGAGTGATCATCTCCGTTTGCATCTCACATCACTGCGAAGCTCTCGAAAAACCCATAAGGAATATGCAGACATGCAAAGAAAACCCTGACATGCAAACCCTAAAAATAGCCTCTGAAGGCTGGACCTTGAAAGTTGTCGTCTCACTTTGCATGCTATACTGTTGCGAAGGTCTCGAAAAACCCAGAAGGAATATCCAGACATGCAAAGAAAAACTCTGCATATAGACTCTGAAATCTGTCCCGGAAGCCAGACTGCTAAAAATAGTAAGTTGTCCATTTCAGCTCAAAATTTGCAGACGAGTAGCTTGATGTGCTCTGAATGCAGTGTGTCTGTCGGAACTTCAAAAGTGCTAACGGAATGCCCTGAATTTCACACTTACTAAAAATAGTAAGTAGTTAGAATTTGATGAGATTTCAGTGAAAGCCTGCTGGAAGCACACTGACAGCAATGTTAATCTCTGATTTCAATTCAAAATTTGATTTGACTTCAAACTGACCAGGAAAGTACAAACCCTAAATTTTCAGACTTGGCCAAAACTTCAATTCAAGCTCAATGACGGGCACAATCCCTGAAAGACAGACAGTAGAAAAGAGAGACAACGACAAAACAAACTAAAATCAAGCCAAAAGATCGGAACGAAGCAAAAATTAGGGGGGTCCCCATTTGCAGTGGGGCGATGTGTGAAAAAGGTCACAACAGATAGCAGTATGGGATCTCCTTGCATTCACACTCATGATACAAATACATCAGTCTTGGTTGCAAGTTCAGGCGTTAGTGTGGATTTGAGCACTAGGCTCTACGTTGGCAGTTTTGAGATTGACATTGGTCAGTCTCTCTAGAAGGAGATGGTTTCACCTAGGTCTTGTATGCTGAATTTTGATATGGTTCCAGTCTCTTTTCAATAGATTGATAGCACTCATGATGATATCCTTTCTACTCCTGATAGCGGGTCAGAACACTTGTAGTTGCTTGCCGGTAGACGTTTTGGTGGTGACATTGCAGAGGGTAACAATGAGGTTGTGGTTAGCTCAACTCATCCTAACATGAGTGTTGAGTCTTCTACTTTGTGCTCTCCTGCTGATTGCTTCTTGATTCAGTACTTAGAGACTTGCTACATTTTGGAGTTAGGGGTATCAGAGTGGCACAACGGAAAGTGCTGGGTGTTGGCTTTCCAACAGCAGGGATGCATGAGGTTCATCACCACAGTTTTGGTCAGTAGTTGGTAGAGATCCCTGTGCACAATTTATATAGAGATGATTATTAGATTTGGGAACTAGGAGTTGACTTGTTGGGTAGTTGGTTTTGCGGAGTGACAGGGCTTGACAGTGTCAGGAGCTTCAGCTGTATACAGTAGATGTTGGTTGGAGTTCTTTTCAGGATCATTTGGGATCTAGGTGGTTGGTGGACGGACACTGATGAGTTGACTTTCGGGGATCAAATGCTATGGCAGTTGAGTTGGATTGGCAGTTGTGGATTTCTTGAGGGAAAACAATCTTTGGGAAGGGAGGATTGTCATGTTCCTGAATTTGAGGTGTTATTAAATTAATTATTTATTAAGTTATTCCAATAAAATATTATATAAAAAGGGATGACTTGGTATTTAATTAATTTAATAATAAAGTGACTTAAGTGACTCAAAATAAAATAATAAATCATAAAGTCACTTAAATAATAAAATAATATTATATTCTAGAAGCTTTTGGAAAAGTGATTGAGAAATCGATTTAAGAAGCTGTTGGCTAGGCACTTGGACATACTTGATTTGGTTATCATTTCTCATTACCTACGTGGTAAGTAGCTGAAGCTAAATGCTTAGCAGTTGCTTAAGGGTTTGAAGACTCTAGAGTGCCAGGTTCGGTTGTGAAAGATCAACCCTAGCTAGAGTTGAGAAATCCATCCAGGGTTTCTACTTGTGCGTCATTGAGGAGAATTTTCAGGTGCAGTAGTTGTTGTATTACTGCCATCGTCATTCCATTGCAGTAGTTGATGTATTACTGCATTCATTGTTGAGATCTGATTGTTTGCAAATTTAAGGGTCTATCGACCAAATTTGTGGAGGATTGATTTGGTATTTGAGTTTGATCATTTTCAATTAAAGAAATCAATTGCTACAGACATCAGGGGTTTGATTCATTGGTGAATTGCTTCAGTTTGGCATAGCTCGAATTTGCTTTCAGAAGCAGACAAAATAGCCAACTTTCTACAAAAAATATTTGGAGAAAGACGAAATTTGGGGAATGCATCACCAACAATAATAGAAACAAATTTTTTATAGAAATCGAATATTGGTTGGAAGGATTGGGTTTGAGAGAAATCGCGTCAACTCATTGAGGTGGATTACAGACAAGACAAATAGTGCCAGGTGAGTAGCTTAATAGAGACAAAGGTCTCTTGCACATAAAGACAAAGAAAATTCTGACGCCTATCGATTTAATATGATGGTTGCTCCACACAAAGGAAGTCGTCATTAACAAAAGCATCGAAGGAGGAATGATATTATTTTAGCTAGCCGCCAGATCATTGGTGAAACAAATACATCTACAACACAAGAAGACATCCGAATAATCCAACCTTGTTACTGATTCGACATTTTGTTTGAAGGCATAATATGATTCATCTATACGAATCCATATTGAGTTAAAGGAGATGCGAATTGTCAAGTAGCGGATTTATATTGGATAGCCGATAATAATCCTTGGAGGTATCATGAGGTGCTTGGAGGTAAAGACAAAGTTTTAAATATCGCAGCTTATCTAGGAGTTTGTGACGCATGGTTGAAGGACGAGTGCTGGAGTATTTCATTTAGACGTCAAAGGCAACCACTCTATATTTGTCAAACATAAGACAGAGTGTGAAGTTCGTGGCAGCAAGTTGAAGATGTCTTCTTATGTATTTTTGGGAGGTCAAGTTCAGGGCAGCATAGTTGTTTTGGGCTCTGTGCTTCATCAACAATTCAGGACGTCATCTTCAAGGCAGCATGCCTGGTTCATATTTTAGTTGAATTCTCTTGTATATTCAATACCATTTTCTTTGCTGGTCTGTCATTGTCTAAATTGTTGTCACTTAATGACCATGCTCATTGCATTTGTAATGATTGGATGCATCTCGATTTTATTTAGTGGTTGGACTATTAAAGGTAGTTTGCAGCTATAGTTGGAAACTTATATTAGCTTTTGTATTTACATTCATTCTCCCAACATCATACTGCTGGCTCTGTATTGATCTGAGTTACATTATATAACATATTTGGAGTCAATACATAGTACTGTAATTAGATTAAAGCTGTAATAAGGAGTTTGGAGTTAACTGCAAAGTGTTTGTCAAATTTCCTATCTGTTGTAGCTGCTGATGTTGTGCGATATAAAACATCTTTATGCACTAGAAATCAATTGAATTTTTATTATAAATCAATTGGCATTGTTTAGTTGACTGATTAGTATACATCCCATCATTAAACAAAGAGATGAACAAACCAAGGTTACACGGGGGTTGCGTCCCCTGCCCCAAAACCCATTGTCCCCGTCCCCTGCCGTCCCTGGGACGGGGGGACGCAAAGGGGACGTCCTCTAGCCGTCCCCAAAATAACAAAGTCAGTAGGAAACACCATGAAACGTTTTCGGCAGCTTGGGGACAGTTCCCCATCCCCGGTACGGATTGAGGACATTGGAAACGTCCCCAATTGTACCGAGGACGGCTAGCCGTCCCCCGTAGGCTAAGAGCTTCCAAACATTAAAAAAAATAAAAAAAATTGATTGTTTTAAAGTTTATTTCTCCTTCCCAAGGTCGCGCGGGCCCCACTATCTCTCCCAAGATTAATTTAATATTTTTTTTGGCTAAAGTTCGATGACAAAATATTAACTTTTTGTCATTAGTATTACTCATTTTAATTTTAATTTTCTCACAGCTCGGGCATGCGAGTTTCTCACGGCTGCAAATATCTTCTAAAGTTCGATGACAAAATATTAACATTTTGTCATTAGTATTACTCATTTTAATTTTGATTTTCTCACGGCTCGGGCATGCGAGTTTCTCACGGCTGCGAATATCTTCTAAGGAGGTGCACGAGTTTTTTTCCATTCGTTTTCTCTCATAGATTGTTAGTTCCTCTGCTGCAGAGAGGAATTGGTCCACCTATGGCTTCATCCACTCCATTAAGAGAAATAGGCTTTACTTCAAAACGAGTTTAGAAATTAGTTGTAGTTCATAGTTCCTTGAGACTTTAGGACCGACAAACTACTTGTTGATGTGTTTTTCATGACCGCACCAACACAGAATAAAGTTACCAACGGCGACTCTATCCTCTCTTGAACAAAATCTCCTGCATGCTAAGATTGCTAGAAAGATCATGCATTCAACTCCAAGGTTCCTTCATGCAGTGGATAGTCTCAGTTGGCTCAATGTGATTTGTTGGTATTTCAAGGGGACTTACAAAATTTTTCAACAATGGAGAAAGGAATTTGAATGCTCGAAAGGTTTGTCTATAAAGCTCTTGTTTCCTAAACTAACTAGAAAGTACTGAATTGAAATGGTTGCAGGGATAGAAGATGCTATGGACTAATCTACGCGTGGGATGTTAAGATCAATTTTCACAAGCCTCAACCAGACTCCGCTTTGCCTCACTTCGGACAGCCTCCACAGAACTGGTGCAATCTTCAAGGGGAGTAACTAAAGATATTCAAATTACAATTCAACAATGAAGACACCGTCATGATGACACATACCAACATGAAGATCGTAATCGAAGTTAAGTTCACAAGTTTCCAGTTGACCACACGAGGCGAACTCACCATCAGCAAGCCCACTAGTGGTATGGATAGACGAAGTTTGCTCAAATTGAAGACCACATTCCACAGTTACTATCTACTATTTGCATGAAACAAAATCTATTTACTTTACTTTAAAATCCTACTTGAAGTAAAAGGACGAAGAAACCTTGCTAGCTACTCACAACAAAAGACGAGATCATCATCAATGAAAACCTAGGTTACCGAATCGCCTAGGTTTGCCGAGCGATTCCCATTTGGAATCGTTTCGGGTACAGATTCAGAATCGAATCGCTATAGAATCGCACAGGAATCGACTTTCGCTCTGTGGGTTCGATTCCAAAATTTGAAAAGCGATTCCGGACGATTCCCGACGACTCCCGAAGTTTTTCAGACGACGTGGCGACTCCAACACGTTTTTTTGACCTTTTTTATTTCCGCCAGTTGACTTTTCCCTCGATTTCTGCGAATTTTAGGGCGAAACACTTGACAAAAACGTGGATTTTGACGTGTATTTGCAAACGCGAATTTTCGTTGGATATTTTTCGTGACTACCAAAAACGCGAAAGAGGTTTGACGGCATACGAAAACGCACAAAGAAACCGGCACGGGCATAGAGAAACACGCAGGCACGGGGGCATAGAGAAACCACCATTCAGAAACACAGGCGGCGCGGATACATGAGAACCAGAAAACGCGACCACAGAAACGCGCGACCACGGGCATAGAAAAACCACACAGGCACGGGCATAGAGGAATACAGGTGCGGCGGATACAAGTGAACCAGAAAACGCGACAGAGAAGCGCGCGACCAGGTAGGGTTTCGATTTTTAACATTTATTTATTTATTTTTTATTTTTTTGGATTGTTTTAAAAAAAGAAAAATTCAAAATCTTTTAAAAATTAAAATAAATATAGTTATAGTATAATTTTTAAAATATAAATTTATTATACTAATATATATAATTTTTAAAATATAATATTCATAATTTCATATATTATTTTTAAAATATATTATTCATATATAATTTTAAAAATATAATATTCATAAATCATAAATTATAATTATACGATTTAAAAAATTTATAATTATTTTATAAAATTAGAAATTATAATCTTAGATTTATGAAATTTAGATTTAAATTTTAAAACATTTATAATTTATATAATTTAAGATTTAAAAAAATTATAATTTATACAATTTAAATCTAAAAAATTTATAATTTATTGCTTAGCCTTAGATTTATCATTTATATATTTTCATAACAATTTTTAAATTTAAAATTTGTAATTGCAGGTTTAGAGATTGTTTTTATTTTCCAAATTTCATGGCAAACAGTTCAGCTTCTGTCAGCAATAGTAATCCCTCATTCAAGTTTGATCCAGCTTCACCGCTATGGAGACATGTACAAGTAGTAGAGCAAATTCAAGGTGGGGGGACTTGTGTTTGGATATGCCCTGGGTGTGAAAGGAAATACACTAGTTCTTATAGCCGGGTGAGATCACATTTGTGTGGAGTTTCTGGAAAAGGAATTAGACCATGTCCAGGAAAAAATAAAATACCTATAACACCTGAGAAAATAGCAGAATATATTGCGGAGCAAGAGGAAGCAGATGCAAGGGTTCAAAAAAAAATGATGCCTCCAAGTACAGAAAAGGGCTCAACTATGCCATCTACTTCATCTCAGACACATATTGGTCGTCCTGTCACTGTAGTAGAGAGCCATCCCTTTTTGAGAGTAAATGAAGATGAAAATGCCAGTGAGAGTAGTGTTTCGAAGAGAGCAAAGGGACCATTGGAGAAGGCATTCAATAATGATGCAAGACAACTTGCTGACCAAGCCATTGGAAGATGCCTCTATGCAAATGGCATCTCTTTCAATGTTGTTCGATCACCTTATTGGCAAGACATGATAAGAAAAGCAAATGAAGCTCCAAAGGGATACATAAGCCCAGGTTATGAGAAGGTGCGTACCACTATATTGTCAAAGGAGGTAAAACATATAGAAGATTCCTTATATCCCATCAAAGCCTCATGGCAAGAAACGGGTGTGTCTATTATTTCTGATGGATGGAAGGATGCAAGAAATAGACCATTGATTAATTTGATTGCAGTGTGCCCTAAAGGGGCAATGTTTCTAAAGGCTGTGGATTGTGAGGGGCAGGTCAAGGATGCACAATTTATTGCTGACATCCTTATACAGTGCATTAATGAAGTGGGGCCTCAAAATGTTGTCCAAGTTGTAACGGACAATGCAAAGAATTGTAGAGCTGCTGGTATGATAGTTGAGTCACGATTTAGGCATATATTTTGGACACCTTGTGCTGTGCATTCCCTCAACCTCATGCTGCAAAAGTTGGGAACAAAAATAGATTGGATCAAACAAATCTATGTTGAAGCTGAAGAGATCCAAATTTTCATAACAAATCACCACATGTCACAAGCTATCTTTAGATCATTCTCATGACTAGAGCTACTGAAGGTAACTCAAACTTCAAACATTGCATTTCTTTAATGTTATTTTTTAGTTCAATAATTTATTTAGAATACATACATATATATTGATTTTAATTATTTACTTTTTATTTTCAAATAGGTGGCTGAAACTAGATTTGCATCCAACACAATCGTCTTGAGACGACTTGTGAAGGTGCGAGAGGCACTTGCTGCTATGGTCATTAGCCACTCATGGGCTATATGGAGGCAATCAAACAGTGAGAGGGCAGCAAATATAAAACATAAGATTCTAGATGACATGTGGTGGGATCGAGTGGAATATCTTCTTGCTTTCACCGAGCCCATTTTGAGCATGATACGCTTTACTGACATGGATAAGCCATGCATGGGGGAGGTTTATGATGGCATTGACACAATGCTTGAGAAGATGAAAAAAATCATATGTGAAAAAGAGCAAGATCCTGAAGAAACCTTTTTCAAAGAGGTGCATGCAATTTGTGTTGACCGGTGGAACAAAATGGCCAGCCCACTCCATCTTCTTGCCTTCTCATTGACACCCAAATTTTACAGCACCCAAGTCCTTGCTATGCCAAACAGATTGCCACCTTACCGTGATACAGAAGTCAATGATGGGTTTAGGAAAGCTCTTGTTAAACTCTTCCCTGATACTGAGATGGAAGATATAGTTTCAAGTGAATTTGCTAGTTTTTGTGACTCTAATAATCAAAGTGCTGCTGCTATCCGTGACAAATATAACAAGGATGCTCACTCTTGGTGGTACCTCAATGGCTGCAAGATGCCACACCTCCAAGTTCTTGCAATAAAAGTCTTATCTCAAGTAAGTTTTAACGTTTTAAGTTTTATCATTTAAAAATTTAAAACTAAAATGCGTTATTTTCAAATTTGAAGTTTGATTTACAATTTTTTTAATTTAACAACTCTAATGAGAGCTCCCTTTGCTTCAATAGGTTGCTAGTTCTTCTTCAGCTGAGCGGAATTGGAGTACATACTCCTTCATCCACTCAGTCAAGCGCAATCGATTGGCATCACACAAAGCAGAGGAGCTAGTTTATGTTCATTCCAACTTGCGCCTTATTAATCACAAAGAGGATGAGTACAAAGAAGGGGCAGCAAAGATGTGGGATGTAGAACCAGAGCGAGCTGACCTAGATCTTTCTTTGGCTGCAATTGCACAATCTTCTTCAATTTTTGAGGAGTCAAGTAGTCAACATACTTTTAGTGCACGTGCTAATGTGGTTCCATTATCTAATGTTAATGTTGATGATGATCTTAGTCTTGATGATGAGCCATTTGATACAATTCGAAATTAGTGAATTGGTTACTATTTGTATTTTGTAAATGTTAAACAATGATTATCTATCATGACATTCAAGTTTGATCCTTTTGATATTGAAAACCGAATTTAAATTAGTATATTATGTTTCAAAAATTGAAATTTGTCATGGTATTGTTTATCATATGTATTGGTATATGACATTCTAAACTTATTTTGTTTCTATGTTGCATATATATATATATTTAAATATTTTATTATATTTTTGTATGGACGTACCCGATTCCGTACCCAAGCCCCCAATTTTTTTGCCGTACCCACGTACCCGTACCCGTGCCCGTACCCGATTCGGCAACTTAGATGAAAACTCTTTTTATTGAGAGAGTGTTCACAACAATTTCTTACAAAGCTTTAAAGGAAAAAATTTCCTTCTTCAAACTATGTTACCAATCTACGCTATCAATCTACACTATTACCTAGTTGTCTCTCTATTCTAATCTATACTGTCTAATCTAATGAGGTACAAATGAGGGGGGATGCCCCCTTTTATAGCTGGCCAAGTCCAATGGACAGCTCAGATTACAATCAGATGAATGGCTCAGATTGAGCCACATAAGCCCTAACCCTAAAAACCGCCACTAAGGGGTAATAAATGAGCAATTAATGCCCACCATCTTCTAGAAGGCTCTTGTTTGGAAACGCGTTCACATTGTTCTTTCTCTGACTGCAAATGGCCTGAGTTTGGTCAACACTGCTTCGACTCCTTGAATGGATATGGCAGGCACGTTCTCGATCTAACTTCAAGCCTGCAACCTCTTTCTCCTACTCGATGATGATTTTCCTCCTTGATGTCGTTCTTCAACTTTGAAGTACTTGATGGTGACCATTAACGCTTGGGTTCTCATCTTTCCCTCCATCCTGAGCTTGGAAGGATTCTCTCGTCTTGAAATCGAACATTTCTTCTTTGCCACTTGAGTTGGGCACATACTAGGTCTCAACGCTTAGCCATTTCTTGCAACTACTCGCTCCATCTCCCCAAGTCATCATGCCTTGGCCTTGGTGTTCACCCTGCAAAACAAGCAAGAGAAGAGCATCAGAACACTTCATAATATAAATTCACCTCACTTACCTGATTTTCATGCTTTGAATTCCAAGCTCTGAGCGATCTCCGGATCTGATAGAGTTCATCACTTTTCTCTAGCAAACTTTGCTTTCTTCATGCTCTTTTATCATAGGCGTACTTTAACCATGTATCCTCCTTGATGCTCATTTTTTATGCCTTCGAAACTTTCATCTGTCTTGTGGGCACGCCTTGAAGGGTGTTGTTTGATTTCTCTCTGCCTTAGAAAATCTTCCAACCAACATGATATGCCCCTTTTTCCTTAGCCAAATTTCCAACCTATCTGCCTTAGAAATAATTTATCTCCTCTAGAAAATTCATCAACCAGGCGCCCGAGTAAAATCTCCATCCTAAAGTCTCAAGTGAGGCGTGAAAAGTTTAAAAATCGTCTCCTTGTCGAAGATATCCAGTACCTAGAAGAAAATTCCCCTCATAAAATATAATATTCATCTGTACACCTACGAAGGGGTACATTTAATTTTTTATTAAATTGAAAAATATTTCTCTCCTAAGGTTTATTCACCTCTCAAGTCTGGGTGCATTTCATCCCTTTGGCCTTCATTTTTCATGCTTTAGGCATTGAGTTCATGTATCCTTCTTTGGGTGTATTTGAGGGGTGGAGGTTCCATTTTTTTGCCTTAGAAAATATTCTTCAATCAACTCCTTCCTTGGGCGCATTTGGACCCTTAAGCTTTCATCTTCACAACACTTAGAAATATCTTCTCACTTCATATCCCTTGCTGGAGTTAGGCGCATTTGATAGGGTGTACTTCCATTTTTCACTTGCCTTAGAAAATATTCTTCACCTCATTACATGATGGGCGCATTTGACTAGGTGTACAGGAATTTTCAACAACTTAAAAACTTTTACTCCACCTACCTTCTTCTTGGGCGCATATTGGGGGTCAAGGAGGAACTTCCAATGCCTAAAAACTTATTCTCGTCCATCTTCAATAGTCTAGCAAGCTGGGCGCATTTGGGACCCCAAGGAGGAATTTCCAACGCTTAGAACTTGTCTTGACTTCACCTCTAACATGGGCGCATTTTGAGGGTCAAGTAGCATTTCACACTTTGTCTTAGCAAATTTTCTCACCCTCTCTCTCTCCTTGGGTGCATTTGAGGTATGGAGGAGGAATTTCAACATGACTTAATCATTTTTCATCACCTTGGCTTGATGAGGACGCATTTAGTGGGTGGTGAAGGAAATTGTAATGCCTTAGAAACTTTTTTCATGTCCTTGATAGCTAGATAACTTGAGGGCGCATTTCATGACCCCAGCAGGAATTTGTCATGACTTAACTTATTTTCTTCACCTCTCTTCATGACAGGGTGCATTTTGAGGGTCAAGGAGGAATTTTCTTGGACTGAGAAAACTTTTCAAGCATCTTCTCCTTGAGGGTGCATTTGAGGGGGTGAGCAGGAATTTCAACACTTGAAACTTTTTTTCATCCTCCTACCATTCTCATCTTGGGCACATTTCACAGGGGGTGAAGGAACTTTCTCAGACTTAGACACTTCTCTGGCTTGCTCGCTCCTGTTTACTATATTTAGTAAGTCTCTGATTTTCATTCCTCTGAAGCTTTGATTGATTTGGAATTCGCGCCACAGGATCCTCATGACCTAGTTAAGCTGTTCACACTGCCATCTCGTGCTGACTTACTATTTATAGCATGTTTTTGGAGGTTTTTTACTATTTATAGTAATTGCTTGTTTTCAGGACTTCCCCAACTTCGTTTAACTTGAAATCTGAATGACGTGATCCTCATGGGTTAACTTGCCTATTCACATTGGCGCCTGCTGCTGACAAACTATTTATAGACTGTTTCTGGAGTGCCTTACTATAAATAGTAAGTGCTCGGATTGCATTCAAATTTCACCAGTGGATAGCTTAAAAGATACTGATTGCAGTGGGATACACCAGTTTTTGAGGATTCTGGCATTTGACCCCTCATTTTGGGTCCCGAAGCTGGAAACCCTAATCTGACTTGCATGTTGCTTAAACGATCTCCGTTTGACCCCGTTTCTGTTGCACTTTGCTCTGTTCGTGATACTAAGGTGCTGGGCAGCTGCCGGAATGATCCTGCTAAAAATAGTAAGTCCCTGAAAAAGTGACCAACTCTGTTTGCATGTCACATCACTGCGTAGCTCTTAAAAAACCCATAAAGAATAACCTGACATGCGTTGAAAAGTCTTGCATGCAAACCCTAAAAATAGCCTCTAAAGACAGTTCTGCAAAAAAGTCCTGATCCTGGTTTGCATGTTACACCATTGCGAAGCTTTCGAAAAACCCACAAAGAATGTCCAAACATGCGTAGAAAATTCCAACATGCAAACCCTAAAAATAGCCTCCGAAGGTTGAGTGCTGAAAGTTATCATCTCATCTTGCATGTTATATCATCACGTAGGTTTCAAAAAACCCAGAAGTATTCTCCAAACATGCATTGAAAAACTTTGCATGTAAACCCTAAAATCAGCTTCTGAAGGTGATACTTGTAAAAATAGAAAGTTGTCAGATTTGGCTCAAATTTTGCAGACAAGTAGTTTGACGTGTGTTGGATGCAGTGTGACAGATGAAATTTCAAAAGTGCTGAGAAAATGTCCCAAATCAGGTACTTACTAAAAAATAGTAAGTTGTCGGAATTTAATGAAATTTTACTGGGAACGTGCTGGAAGCTTACTGGCTGCAATGCCGAGCTCAGATTTCAATTTACTCACTCCATTTGACTTTAAACTGGTCGGAAGATTCAAAACCGTAATTCTCAGAGTTAGCCAAAATTTCAAATTTAAGCTCAAGGACGGGCACATCCCCGGAAAGGCAGACAAAACAAGAGATAGACAACAGGAAAACCAACTAAAATCAAGCCAAAAGACCAAAATGAAGCAAAAATTAGGGGGTCCCCATTTGTAATGGGGCGATGTGTGAAAAGGTCACAACACTATTGAGTATTGGCAGACTCCAACAGCACGATGGGATGTTGATCCTGAGGATGTTAGGAAAATTGATGAGGAGGTGCAACCAGGATTGGTGGGGCTACCATTGGATGATCCACTCTTGCCAAAGGATGATAGTGACTCAGATAGTTCTGAGTCTTTGGATATTCATAGCCCGAATGAGGCTTAATTTCATAGACTGTTGTATTTAATATTTTGATTTTCATGTTTGAACTTTGAGACTTCTGGATACATGTTTGAGACATTTGGATATTGATAGACCATGGTTTTATTGATGTTTGATACTGTTGTGATAAATTTTATAATGCTTTAATGACATTTCTTATGCTGTTATAGTACTACTCTCGCAATTTAGTTACATATTGATATTTTTGTTATCAATTATTAATTTATTGACATATCTCTCTCTTTCCCTCTCTCTCTCTCTAATATATTAATAAATTTTGAAAAAATCATATATATATATGTATATGTATTTTGTATGTCTCCGTCCCCTGTCGTCCCCTAAAAATTGCCCCTTTAGAAATGTCCCGGAAACACATCCCCTGTCGTCCCCCCGTCCCCGTCCTCGAAACGTCGTGGAACATAGGAACAAACAGAAACACATTTACCAACATTAAGGAGATAGTCAGCAAATTGTTTGACGGAATGTCCGAGAGCTAAAACTGAAAATTTACATTAGTACTAGCTAGGGACATTACATAATTCTAGTTGGATACGACTAGAATCCAATACTAAAGGTGGTAGCATTCAAGATCTTCACAAAATAAAAGGATTCCTTTGTGTGGACGTACAAAGACTTGAAAGGCGTACCTCGAGAACTATGTGTACATAGAATCCCTTTGGTACTAAGAGCACAACCCATATGGAAGAGGCCATACCAAATGAACAAAAATTATGCTGCTAAAGTAAAAGAAGAAATTGAAAAAATGTTGGAATCATCTTCAAAGTTGAAGTCAATGATCAGGTCTCACCAATTATCATATTATTGAAGAAAGAATCTGAACAAATTCGGATATGTGTGAATTTATGAAGCTTGAATGCAATAACTATAAAGGATCCCTTCCTGATCCCATTCATTGACTCAATATTCGAAGAGGCGGTTGGTCACGAAATCTATTCATTCATGGATGGATTCTTAGGCTATAATCAAATGAGCATAGCTGAGGAGGATAAATTGAAGACAACATTCATGGTTGAAAACAAAGTGTATGCATATAATCGGATGTCGTTTGGTCTATGCAATGATTCGACGACTTTCCATAGAATCATTCTGCATATATTTGACAAGATATTAGTGGGGAATTTTAAGGCTTTCTTGGATGACTGGTTGACCTACAGTGACAAACACACACATCTAAAGCCTCTTCGAGAATGTATGGAACGTTAGAGCAGCACGAGTGGCATTAAATTTGAAGAAGTGTTGGTTCATGGTACCTCAAGCGAAATTGCTCGGACACATAGTTTGCAAAGCTAGATAGAAGATTGTAATGTCCCCGTGGGGACCCCTGTGCGCAGGTTACAAGGTCACGTGTCCGTGGGATTAGCGTGCATCCTCGTAGATCCTCTGGTGGGGCTGCGTGCCGCCACCCTTAACATCCTGGGTAGCCACCCTTACTAACAGGCCGGTCTTTTGGTGTAGTGTTTGGGCCTTAGTGGTATCAGAGCCGAGGTCTCAAGATCAAGACCCGCGGAGCGTGGTGGGCTGTAATGTCCCCGTGGGGACCCCTGTGCGCAGGTTACAAGGCCACGTGTTCATGGGATTAGCGTGCATCCTCGTAGATTCTCCGGTGGGGTTGCGTGCCGCCACCCTTAACATCCTGGGTAGCCGCCCTTACTAACAGGCCAGTCTTTTGGTGTAGTGGTTGGGCCTTAGTGGTATCAGAGCCGAGGTCTCGAGGTCGAGACCCGCGAAGCGTGGTGGGCTGTAATGTCCCCAAAATTATGGTTAAGTGACTTAAATTAATTAACCATAATTTTGGGGACATTACAGTCCGCCCTTCCCAAAGATTGCTTGTCCTCAAGCAATGCCAAGGTACCCACAATAGCAACCAACTGAAACGAACTGCACCCAAGTGTAATACCGGGGTCCCAAGTCAATCTCCGCAAACGTCCACCATGCTGATGCTGCACAAATCTGATAAAAACTATAAACGTGTCACTCTCTAGCTGTGCTCTCAACCCCTGCGACCCAAAAAATTGAACATCACCAATACCCATACTTAAATATCTATGAGGGTTGTAGCCTCTATCCTGGGAAATTTTTTGTCGAGGCACCTCAGTGAGGTCCATATATGAAATCCCATTGTCTAACTCGATCTTGGGAAACAAGAAACTTTCTCTGCTTAACTCCAAAGAGTAACCCTCGGCAAATCTCCTCACAATGCCCCAAAGGTGATATGAATTAGTCTCTAATTGGAGGCCGATAACAATAGTGTCAACCCTGGGATCCATCCTGACAATGCTACCCTGATCATAAACTGATAACCTCTCATCGATACCTAAACCCCAAGCATCAATATGCTGATATTCAGCACCCCAACTCATCCAACTGATTGCAATCACCACCATAGTGTTTGCGGATATATCTATCAATTGCTTGATCTGACTGCAATATCCATCACTCACCCTGGTGGGAGCTAGAAATAATTGCTCAAGCTCTGAGAATCCTCCCACAACCTGTTGCCAAGAAGCCTGTAGGTCCACAAAGTCACTCTGCCCATAAACTGATGTTGTCATCGCCCACGGGAGAAAGCTAGGGCATCAGCTGTCACAAATCATTACCCCTGAAAAAATAGAAAATGTGAATGTAGGAATGAC
This sequence comes from Sequoia sempervirens, assembly GCA_007258455.2. Classification (NCBI taxonomy): domain Eukaryota; kingdom Viridiplantae; phylum Streptophyta; class Pinopsida; order Cupressales; family Cupressaceae; genus Sequoia; species Sequoia sempervirens. The sequence goes on from VDFB02253998.1 coordinate 16,942, forward strand.
CAAAGGAACTCCTCCAGTACCCACATTACTTCTACCAATTAACACCCACTGAGAATTGCCCCACTGCTAGACTGAAGGTACTGACCAATCCATCTGCATGTTATCACTCATTGTCTCCTGCAAGCTGATTGGAAAGCAGACAGCGGTGTCAACTCTGAAAATTTGTTCACCAAACCAATTTTGAATCAACCTCTCACCCCTAGTAACTGTCCCTGGATCCCAAGTCCTATGATTACCATCAATCATACTCACAGACATGTCCTCTTGACTGATGCAACAACTGATGATAGTTTTGTTAAATCTAAGAATCAGGTCTAGAACCCTCTCAAGATTGCCATGGCTGTCATAATTGGGTGATTCCCTATCAACACTCAACCTCCAAGCGTTAGAGTGACGATCCAAAGCACACAAAACCATGCAATCAGTTGTATCCTTCAACACCAATTTTGATAAATCAATATACAATAGTATAGGACAGCCACCATTCATCCAAGAGTAAGATAAGACCCCTGGCACCAAATCTGAAAAGCCTCTCACTTGCTGCAAGTTGATGAAGTTATACCAACTTAGCAATCTAGGAATATGATACTCACGAACATCGACTACCAAGGAATGATGAGCAGCATGTTTAGGATTAAGAATCCTCAAGATTTCAATTGTTAGTCCTCTCAAGGAGGTGTCATTCAAAGTGACCCAAGATAGTATCTTCATAAAGCAAGAATTATCAAATCCCTTCTGAAATGTCGATCTTTTTGTGTACCTTGGATCCATCCACACTATCACATTCTTGTCTATGATATCATGAGTGTCAACATGAACAAGCTCCTTAACCAAATTACCCACTTGAGACTTATCTATCTCCTTGTGATTATCAAATTCATGCATAGACAATAGTCTACTGTTAACAGTCCTAAAATTCACATATTCTTCATCATTTTTAGTGATGTCTTCATAAAATTCACGCATACCTTCTTCCAATCTCGAATGCTCATCATTACTTGTTGATCCTAGAAGTGTAGCATGCTGAAAGCTGCCTTCAACACCTGTTATATCTGCTATTCCATGGCTGCAATCTGTACCTATGTGTGGAGATTGGTCCTCAAACTTCAAGGATCCAAATCCTTGATGTGGGTACCAAACTTGTACAACATCCTGAACCGAAGCATGCAAAAGTTCACTGTCCTGAACCAACACCGAGAGTAAACTGTCAAGGTTTACATCATGAACCTCCATAAGATGAACCCTCTGAGTTTGTAAGGTATGAAATAAGCAAAAGTCACTGTTATTCAAGACTGAATTCTCAAGGTATAATCTGATATAAGTACTCTACACAAGGGACAACGGCAGTACTTATGAATTTTCCAAGTATAAGCATGCGTGCAAAGCATAGTGCCACACCAATTCAACTCATAAGTGACTAGGAAACACTTCCAGACAATCTCCAACTGAAAAGTTTCACCTCCTTCACAAGGAATAATTTGCCAACTCCCCTGAATGAGAGCAACCCATGATGTAAGGTGACTGACCTGCAACCAATCAACAAGCCCAAAACTGAAAATCTGATCCATTCTTTGCCAAGGAGTACACCCAAGAATGTCCAATTGATCATTGCTCCATCCCTTACTAAAAATCTCTTTCCAATCCATTTGAAGATGAGTAATTGGAATCACAAGATGGCTGGTAAGGAAAAGAACATCTCTATTAACTCTGAATTTTCCATCCTTATACCTCCAAAGATCATACCTACCTTTTCCAATAAGATCCAGCAATCCTTGTTGAGGATCCCCAGCATGAATACCCAACCAAGAATGATCAACATGCTTAGAAAGATACACATCACAACTGCAAGTGCCATCCATAACATTATGCTCATCAAGGAAGTTTGTGACCCTTTTGGTAAACTCTTGTAACCCATCCATGAAAGCATCAACAACAAAGGTGCGAAGAGCAATTGTTGTCTTCAAGATCATCCCCAAAGAAAGATTAGTATAAGATAAAACATTCCTCAATCCAAGGGATGGATTGTTAGTCATGTGGATGTCATGTAAAGGTCCTTCTTCCTCCATAGCTACAAAAGTAACAAGCTTGAACTCTCCTTTCCTTGTAGTTCTTAAAATTCCAGCAAGCTCAAGAACAATGTTTGGAAACCTTTCAAAATTAGAAGTGTAGAAATCCCCGTGAATCAATTCATTCCATGAAGAAGCTAAATTACCAACTACATAGAATAGGTAGACAAGACTCATCAACTCTGATATGGCATGAAACGTCCCACTTGTTGGCCAACTCCAAAAATCAAGACCAAGCTTTAGACAAGAATGATGCAGCTCAATGTAAGCACCAACAAAGAAAGAACTCTCATTTGGCTCCTCATTTGCATTTTTCATATCTGGTGGTCTCCCAGGAGGATAACCCATCACCTCATAAAGTGAACTCAGATCACTAGCAGGCTGAAAACCATACTCCAACTCAGATTCTGAATCTTCTCCCGGATCCCATACCTGACAATTTTCACTAAGTGCCAGACTGTCATCAATGACTCCAAAGCTGCCCCAAAGCACTTGTGCCTCTCCATTAACATTTTCAGTAGTAAACTGTGGGTCCAAATCATCAAAGAATCCATCACCAATAGCTGATTTGAAGTCACCAAACCTTTCCCCTAAAAGAGCATTAGTAAACTCATCACATGAAATATTATGGAAGTCAATAATCTTAGTAGCATCATTGGATAAATCTGAGAGTGGTTCCAATGCTGTTGTTATGTCCTTTCCTTCATGCTCCATTTCATCCTTAGTAGCTACATGTTTGACCCAAGAATCAGCCTGAAGCTCAGTCACATAATCCTCACGAGTCAAGACACTGTCTCCCTCTGAATGATTTGTCATGAAATTCTCTTCATCCACCTGCTCAATGATTTGATCAGACTCCTCTTTTTTTGTTAATAAGGATTCTTCACTTTTCCTGTCATTTGATAAGTTAGATTCTAACAGCTCAGGCAACTCAGGATGTTCCAACAATTTAGTTAGAGTCTTGTTATAATTTTCAAAGCTTTGCAACAATTTTGCCATGCACTCCTGAAAGGACTCCATCTCACTCACTGAAATATCTATCACTCTGCTGCAACTGAAATTGAATCCAATACCCAAACAGGCTGGCAGGATGCTCTGAGCTCTGATACCACTGTAAAGTTCCCTTCCGATAAGAATGAAAATTTTCAATTTATGAGGTTTATCAGATGTTTCACTATGGTCTTCTACTCAATATTTAGCATGCAAGGTTAGAGTTTGGTAGACTAAGTGCCGATTCAGAACTGAGATACACAACTATATCATCATGTGAGATTTTGAGCAATCAATAGTATTATTGCTATGAAGAACATCAACCATCTACTGTTCCAGATTCAAGCCGACTGAAACTTAAATATGTTATTACAACTGCCCATTCACTTCTCACTGATAGATATCAGGCTTACAAAGATTTCTGATTGCATTCATTAGCTACAGTACAACAGAAATAGCTATAGAATGGCTGAAACGTAGTGTTCCTTATATGATCGGTTTGGCATACAACTTTACATATGTTATAAGCAACATTAAGATACCAATCTACAAATATGATGCCCTCAGATACACAACAGATTCTCTTGCATTTCACTAACAATATTACAATTAAGCATTGAGACTATAAACCAGTAGCTGTAACAATAGTAAAATGATAAACCCTTCTCAAAGACCAATTTGACTTTATGTGCACCACAAAGAAATGATAACCAAACTGAAACAGCTGTTTGACATGTAATTTTCTGGGTAATACAAGGTCTGTAATTTCATAACAGCAACTCCTAATTTTAACAGCAGGTTCTTAGTTCTATTCCCTAGCTTAATACCTAACTTCAGACCTGATTGCTATTTGAAAATCATAATCAGATTGTACTCAGACCTGGAATTCATGCAGCCACATCACCAGAAATGAATATGTGAAGCCTCAAGTAAGTCACAGATGACTGGCAGCTACAGGAGTCAACCCCTCATTCGCCCAGCACTTTGAACATATCTGATTCGAGCCTTATAGAGGGATAATTCATTAAGGGCGAGCTAGAATAACCCCTCAGAACATGGTTCTTCAGTCTTGGGAAAATCACGTCCTTGTAACAGCTCAGATATAGGTTAAAACACCTCCCAAAATGCCAGATGTAGTCTACAATAAAAACAACGACCAAGCTGAGATGGAAAAGGCGTTTTTCCTTCTGCAGTCATGTTTTTCCTTTTACTCACCCAGATTACTCAAAACCACGACCTGAAACTGATTAAAATGCTTGCTTATACTGCGCCTAAAGTTCTTTCATGGACAGACGCCTTCAACTCAGAATATTCAACTCCAAAATATGATTTAAAGGGGGCTCAAAAACCCCAAAATAAGCCAGACGCGAAAAAACAAAAATGAGACGATTTCTTCTTCTTCAAACCTTCGAATCTCACAGCTAGGGGTGATAGTTTCACACCCGAAACTGGTCTGCAATGGCTTCAAACCCTAGCTAGGTAGCTCAAGCAATTCCCGTGAAAGTTATGCATTCAAGAAGTGCCGACCAAAATGTGTGTTTTTTTCTTTTGTATGCGTCCATTCAATAATAAAGTGACATTTTATAAAATAATGTCTTTTGCTCTTTTTCAATATTTCCATAGTCACTTTATGATTTCTCATATCATAATAAAATGACTTTCTATATAATCCCTTTTTGAAATAATGCCTTTAGTCATTTTTATAACACCAACTAAGTGACTTTATAACATTTCACTTGATTTAATTAAATTAATCGATTAAAGTCATCCTTTAGAACTTAAATTAATTTTTGGGACAACTTACTCAATTAAATTAATTTAAGTCACTTAACCATAATTTTGGGGACATTACAGTCCCCATAATTTAAGTCACTTATACCACTTAGGCCCAACCACTACACCAAAAGACCGGCTTGTTAGTAAGGGCGGCTACCCAGGATGTTAAGGGTGGCGGTACGCAGCCCCACCGGAGAATCTACGAGGATGCATGCTAATCCCACGGACATGTGGCCTTGTAACCTGCGCACAGGGGTCCCCACGGGGACATTACAGGCCCAACCACTACACCAAAAGACTGGCCTGTTAGTAAGGGTGGCTACCCAGGATGGTAAGGGTGGCGGCACGCAGCCCTACTGGAGAATCTACGAGGATGCACGCTAATCCCACGGACACGTGGCCTTGTAACCTGCACGCGGGGGTCCCCACGGGGACATTACAAAGATCGACCTAGACAAAATTCGGGTGATCATATAGGTGGAACCACCTCAAAACCTCACTAGAGTGAAGTCATTCTTGGTTCATGTTGGATACTACAAAAGGTTTATCAAAAACTTTGCTCAGATATCCTACTTGCTAGATGTGCTCACAAGGAAGGGTCAACCATTTATGTGGACATAAGACCAGGAGAAGGCCTTCAATGAACTAAGGTATGATTGATAAGCTTGCCAATCCTTGCATATTCAAACTGGAGTAAAGAATTTCAGATTCACATTGATGCTTGAAATTACACGATTGGAGCAACATTGGCACAAGCAGGACCACAAGGGTTAGACCACCCAGTATTCTTTGCCAGTCGGGTATTGTCAAAAACAAAAAACAATTATAATACGATAGAGAGGGAAGTGCTTGAAATGGCATATGCCGTATTGAAGTTCAGACACTACTTGTTGGCAACCCCCTTCACATTCTATGTTGACCACTAGCCCCTTATGTACCTTGTAAATAAACTGATAGTTCAAGAGAGAGTGAGAAAATGACTCTTGCTACTACAAGGGTTCACATTCACAATTATTGCCAAGCTGGGGAAGAGCCATGTCATCACCGACCAATTTTCAAGGATCAAGTCAGGTGAACCTCCAGAGGGAGTAAATGAAGATTTTCTAGATGCACACTTTTTTCAAATTGCAGCACTACCCCCATGGTATGTAAACATCGGAGAATACCTCTCTACTTCCATGTTTGCAAAGGAGATGCCACCAGGAGTGAAATATCCCACCCCTGATAGGATATTTGCTAACTGAATTCTGATTGCCTATTTGTCTTTTTTGGTTTTATTGTTTTTTTTGTGTTTTTTGATGAAATTGCTAGGAAAGCAAGAAATGCATATAATTTGCAAAGAAGAGAAAGACTAAAGCAAATACTCTTAATTATCAACTCAGATTTTTATTCAATGCTTGAGAAATACAAAGCATTCATACCCAGAAGAAAATAGCACAATATACAGGTCTGAAAATGCTTTGACCAGCAAACTGGTTATCATCTAGAAATGGACGCCTCCTCCAATAAACTGCCTTCTTCACCTTGAAAATGCTGCTCAAGTAATCGCTTTCCTTAGACGCCCAAGAAGGAACTGAGAGCACACCCAAATACTAGGCGTTTCTTCCTAGAAACCCCAGCCTCAATGTCACTTGTACGGACAGCCTTGAGAATGTACAACCAGCAAGAAGACTCACATGTGCCACTGCTGATAGGTACAAACAGCAATTAATGTGATCAGCAATATTTGTCCTTATATGAATTTTCTGATCTGCATCCTTCTATCAATTTTCTGATCTGCACCATAACCCTTGATAAACTTGAGATAATTAACTCCAATATGCACAAATGCAACTCTTGTATGAAGCCACCTGGAGAGCAATCCTTGGGTGTTATTTCACACCTGTAGATCACTGAATCCGAGAGAGTTTTTGTTCTCCAAGATTGAATTTCAGACTGAAACCGTTGTTTCTTCTCCACAACAAAAAAGCATCAAGTTTGTAAAGTTGAATGAATGAATAAATGTGCTTTTGTTGAATGCTTTTATACCTCCTTTAAAAAGAACGATTTCTTTAGGGATTTTTAACCATTTAATATTTATTAACATTTTCTTTTGTTGCACAAGTGATATGACCTTCATGTGGGTGCCACCTTTAATGACTTATTAATTGACCTTATGATATAATAAAACCATATATTATAAAGGTCATTTAACTCCATTAACAATATTCACTTTAATTTAATTATTATTAAAGTTAGCACTTTAATAATAATTAATAAATCATAACTCCATTAAAATCCATTATATCCACGTTAAACTGATTCTGCCAACACCACGGGGTTACTCACTGCTTCCACTACTCATCTGAATGGCTTACTATAAATAGTAAGGTTGGACCCCAACATTCAAGTGACTTACTAAAAATAGTAAGTGAGTGTAAACGAAGCCTGAAACACCTCAGGAAGGTTATCCCTGAATATCACCAAACTCTGGAGAAGATAACTCCTAAATAAGGCTCTCTGAACATCAACATTAGCCTATGAGGACCCGTTGATAGGCTAATCCACCACACATCAGAACTGGCTAAGCAGGGGACATTACAAGGAGAGTGAAGGAAACTAATATTAAAGAGTAAAACATTCCAACTCATCAATGGACTATTATATAAGACGGGGTCAGACTAGGTACTTCAACAATGTGTCATGGAAGAGGAAATTCAAAGAGTACTTAACAAAGCACACAAAGGACTGGCTGGAGGACACATGGGGCTAGATGCTACAACACGCAAAATCCTGTTGGAAGGTCTATGGTGGCAGATGTTGCACATCAATGCTCGAGAGTGGGTGGTAAGATGCATTACTTGTCGGAGAGTGGGTGAACCGTTGAAAAGAGATTACATGCCACTCTTCCCATCTCAACCTCAAGAACTTTTCTAGCAATGGGGGTTGGACTTGATCGGTCCACTGAAAGTCGGCCAAATACATTAGTGTAGGTACAAATTCATTGCCATGGAGTACCTAACCAAATGGGCGGAGGCTCGGGCATTGCTAGACAACAATAGGTCGAGATTCATATACGAGTAGATTATCACAAGGTACAACATACCAATACATGTCACCAGCGATAGGGGAGGACATTTCGTCAACCATGCCATTTGCCTAATGATGATGGAGTTCTAAATTTTTCACAACTTGTCAAGTCCGTACTACTTGAGAGTGAACAGATAAGTAGAATCCACCAATAAAGTGCTCGTCTTGGTCATTCACAATTCATGTGGTATCGAAGAAGCTGCCAACCGTACAATGGGCTTACCGTACGACATATAAGGGGATGATAGGACACACCATTCCAATTGATGTACGGTCAAGAAGTTGTAGTTCTCGCTAAGTTTATGGTGTTGAGTCTAAGGATTGCTGTCGAGAATTGACTAGGTGACACAAAGAGCTTGAAGGAATGACTATTCCAATTAAACAAATTGTATGAACGAAGAGTACTCGTCCAATGGGAAACAAAGGTAATGTAGGAAAGAAGAAAATACTGGCAGGGCAAACACCTCTGATGAGCAAACTTCCAGCCAAGACAAT
>VDFB02253999.1:0-70526 GCA_007258455.2 Sequoia sempervirens
CCGATCCAGTGCTATAGGTCATTTTTACTAATTTTTCTCCTAATCAATTATGTAGCCCTCTAAATTCAAATCAAGTTGTTTACACTCAGGAGGCCATAACTTTTGACCGGGATATTAGATTTTTGTGATTCAAGCGGTGTCGAAAATTTGATTATGTCCTTTGCACATATCTCAACTCAAACCAACTCCATGGAGGCAGATGTGAACATTAATCTGTACATGCAATATTTCCTTTTTGCATGCTTTATGTTTGCATTTTCTCTTTGATTTTTGCATGTTGCATGTTCTCCTTTTACAATTTTGGGGTATTTTAATAAATGAAGTTCAATAAAGTTTCATTATGTGAGGGTTGCATACATAATAATTGGATTAGAGTGTTGTCATATGGCATGCACTATGATCCAATCTCCATCTTGGTGAAAACTCACATGAGTTGTATCTAGATTTTGTAGTTTCTCTTGGCCACAACTTGCTCATGACTTGACACATTTTGGTTCATCTCTCAAATTGAGATCCTATGGTTAATGATATTGAATCACATGTAATTCACATTAGGTCACATCTCAGTTTGAGGGCCATTCATTTTATCGCTAAGGTTCTTGAATCTTCATGGTACTTGCTCCTATGGATCAGTTTTAGTCACAGTTTGGCATCAACATTGAGATACACATAGCTTCTAGATTCTTTCATCATTTATTTCCCTCTTATGGGGAGGCATTTGTAATGCATCTATGTGATGGATGGTGTACTTGGGGATATCCTATCATGGATTCCTCCATCTTTCATCACTCGATTCCATTGCATATGTACATGGGTACCCAACATGGCCTAGTAGTTGGGACCCATTCTTGCATTCATGCATTCATCCATGCATCCTTCATCAATTTTTTGGCTACTCCCTTAATTCATCTTAAGGGGGGATGTTGGAGTAACAGGTTAATCATCTAATTAATTAATTAATAATGATTAATTAATTAGATCTTTTTTTACTTTATTCACTTAAGCTAAACTTAGGGTTTTCATTTTTAATTATTAGATTGGCTAATAAAAGCACATGTTGTCTCATTGCATACGATGGTGACACTTATCATGGGATAATTTAATCCTCACCTAAATTTTAGATCTAAGGTTTTTATCTCATTTTCATAAGGATTGATTTCTATTGTAATCATCCATTCATGTTATTTTCATCAATACAATTCTCAGGCTTATTGAGCACAATCAAGCTTTTTGATCTTCTCTATCGTGATAGGTAATTGCTTGTAGGTGATTTCTAGGTCTTGTGGGTTGAATCAACAACTGCTACAATCCTCTCATTAAGGTGTATGCCCTCTTCTTTGTGTGAAGCTCTTGTGCTTGGGCTCGTGTGAGTTGCTTCTTTTTCTTTTGTAGTAAGGCTAGACCCTACCTTTGCAATTGTTTTCTCCCTTATTTCTTTCTCTTCCTTTAGAGCTCTCCCTTCTTTCCTAGATTGTGGTAACTATGGGTTGTGGGAAGCCCTTGATTACTTCCTCTAAACTTTTTTTGAATTTCCTTATGTACATTATCAAACTCATGGTAAAGAATGGATTTTGTAGTCACCATCACATCAATTGGTGGTTGTGGTTGCTCTGTTGCCTCTGGTTGTCGGATTTCCACCATGTGTTCTTTTATCTTTCTCTTTTGCGAAGGTTTATGTACTTCTTGTACCTCTTCTTCTTCCTCCTCTTCTCTGGAAGTAATTATCTTCCTTTATACTACTTTCTTAAGTATTGCTTTATGGCCTTTCTTCTTTGCACTCATTTGTACTAAGGTTTCTGAGATTTCTTGTACATCTGGTGTGGTCACCATCTAGGAAGAGGATGTGGGACCCTCAAATTGTATGCTTGCAGCTCCATGAAAACTTTTGAACCTTCTTGTGGATGGTGTGCTTTTCCCAGAGCTAATGTAAAAGATGATGGTTGTGTTGATTCATTTGGTGGAATTCCCCATTGCTTTTGTAATTTCTTTTTATTCTTCACAAACTTCTAAGAATTTTTCTTATGGATTTGATCCATAATCTCCTTGTATGTTCCAAACCTCTCTGCATTTGGATCTTTTGTTTTGCATTTTAAATTTTCTATCCTATAGTAACATTAGATCCCCTATTTAAAAAGTCTTAGTGCGAAGGTTCCTATCATGCCAAGCCTTTTTCCTTTGATTCTCTACTTTCTAATTGTATAATGCTATGAATCTATTTTATCCATTTTTTCTAGTTTTTCTATCCTTTCTGCTAAGGACTCAACATCATCCAACCACAATGTGAGTGTGGTACGTAAGTTTGGGATTATAAATTTCAACTACCACATTAGCTCTATATACCAATTGAAATGGTGTAAACTTAGTGGTCCTTTTGTAAGATGTGTGGTAGGCCCAAAGTACCATGGGTATCTTAATGTCCCAATCCAACATGTTTCCATCATACAGCTTAGTAAGTTTTTTCACAAATATCTTATTTATAGCCTCACTTGCTCCAATTTCTTGTGGGTGATATGGTGAGCTCTTATTGTGTGTTATCATGAAATTATGTAGAAGTTCCACAATTAATCTATTAACAAGGTGTTTTCCTTGGTCACTTACTATAATTAATGGGAAACCATACTTAGTGATTATATTTTCATATAAGAATCTTAAAAAAAAAATTGTGGTATAATCCCTACTAAGCTCTACTTCTACCCATTTTGTTAAATATTCTACTCATGTTATTATGAATCTTGCTTTTGAGTGTTTAGCAGGTGGGACAATTATCCTATAAAGTTTATCACCCAATTTTCAAATGGGATTTGTGCTAAGACTAGTTTCAAGGGCATCTCATGTCTTGTAGTAGGTTTCCCCACCCTTTGACATATATTGTAATTCTTTACATATTCTTTTGCATCTCTATGTAGGGTTGGCCACCAAAGTTCGGCTAGTTTAACCCTTTTTGTTGTTGTTTCATTGCAATTATGTCCCCTTATTGTTCCTTCATGTGCTTCTTTCAGAGTAGACTCTCTTTCATGCTCAAAAAAACTCTTCTTATAATTTCATCTTGCCCTATGTCATGAAATTCTCCTTCTATTAATGTATATGGTAAAGAATTTTGCACAAGAGATTCTTTATCCCGTACTGAGAGATCTATGGGAAATTATCCTTTAGATAAGAGTATAGCAATATCATGTAGTTCCTCTAGTGATGCATTTAGTCTAAATAGGTGTGCGCCAGGTAGGTCTTATGGCTGATCTTTTGGCTCTTCTCATGCCTCTATCCTTGATAAGTAATCGGGTATTTGATTATGCTTTCCAAGTTTTATCATTATCTTAAAACCAAATTCTTGAAATAAGAGCAACCACTGGCATATCCTTCCTTCCTTGTATGATAGGCCAATTGAGTAATTACTTTAATGGTTCATGATCTGTAAAGAATGTGAATGGTCTTGATAGGAGATAGTGTCTAAATTTTTGTAATGCATAGACCATAGCTAGGGCTTCTCTTTCATAAGTGGTGTAGTTTTTCTTTGCCTTAGATTTATGCTTGAAAAGGCTATGGGGTTATCTTTATTTCCTTTGATTTGAGCTAATACTGCTCCTATGGAAACTCCTGATGCATCTACATGTACGTAGAATGGTGTGTTCCAATCTAGGAAGATTAGTATGGTTTCCTGTTGATGTGTTTTTCATGACCACACCAACACAAAATAAAGTTGCCAACAACTACCCTATTCTCTCTTGATCAAAGTATCCAGCACGCTAAGATTGCGAGAGAGTTCGTGTGTTCAACTCCAAGGTTCCTTCTAGACGGTGGATAGTCTCAATTGGCTCGATGTGATTTGTTGGTAATCTCAAGGGGACTTACACAATTGTTCGGCAGCAGATAGCAGACAGTAGATTAAAAGGTTTCACGTGATTCGAATGATTTGTCAAGTAAGTGCAAGTTTTCTAATACTAACCATAAATGTACTGAATTTAAAGTGGTTGTAGGGATAAGAAGGTTCTAATCTACTCTAAAGTGTGGGACATGGTGATCAATTCTCGCAGACTTCAACCGAGCTTTGCTTTGCCTCACTTCGGACAGCTTCCACAAAATTGGTGCAATCTTCAGAGGAGTAATCTAAGGTATTCAAATCATGATTTAGCATGAAGACACCATCACAATGACGCATGCTGACATATAAACCAAAATTGAAGTTAAGTTCACAATGTTCCAGTTGACCATGCAAGGCGAACCCACCGTCAGCGAGCCCGCTAGTGGTATGGATAAGCAAAGTTTTGTTCAAATTAAGCACCACGTTCCACAATTACTAACTACTTGCATGAAATGAAATCTACTTTACTTTAAGATAATTCAAAATTCTAAGTGAATTGGAAGAACGAAGAAGCCTCGCTAGCTACTTCATACCCCTTGTTGGGGCTAGGTGCATTTGATAGGGTGTACTTCCATTTTTCACTTGCCTTAGGAAATTTTCTCTTAGCTTCAACAAGCTTGGGCGCATTTGGGAGTAGCTACTGCCAGTTTGTTGCCTTAGAAATAATTTCACTTCAACTTGATGCCTAAGGCGCATTTTGGGGGTCTAAGAGGAATTTTGAACACCTTAGACAATTTTTGTCTTTGATATTTCTCTCCCATTCATTCTCTAGTCATGGCGCATTTGAGGGTGTGAGGAAGAATTCGTAACACGTAGAACATTTTTCAAAGAGCTAACACCTTCAATATCCTTGAACGCATTTTGCATATTGAGGAGGAATTAACACTTAGCAAATGTCTTAGCTTCATCTTGGACTTGGGCACATTTGACATGTCAAGGTGGAATTTTCTAACACTTAACAATTTTTTTTCTCTTCACACCTCTAGAGATGGGCGCATATAGGGGGTCTAAGAGGATTTTCAACACTTAGCATATTTTTCTTCACACTCCATAGCCTAGCAAGTTGGGCGCATTTTAGGGGTCAAGGAGGAACTTTGACTTGCCTTGGAAACTTTTCTCAACCTCACTTTACCTTGGGCGCATTTGAGGTAAGGCGCAGGAATATCCCCACACCCTAGAAACTTTTTCTATCACCACCTCTCTCTTTGGGCGCATTTGAGGGTAGGAGAAGGAATTCTCAAACTTAGAAAAAAATTTATCACCTCTATTTCTCCTTGAGGGCGCATTTGAGGGGTCAAGGAGGAATATCCAATGCCTTGGTAAAATTTTCCTTCACACATGTTGGATATGGGCGCATCTCATGACCCCAATAGGAATTTAACTCATTTTCCTCACCTCCCTTCATGACAAGGCCCATTTAGGGGTATGAGCAGAATTAACAATGCTTTAGAAAATTTCTTCCCATCTAGCTTCTGGTATGGGCGCATTTGGACTAAGCAACAGGAATTTTAACATTTGAAACTTTTTCATCCTCCTGCCATTCTCATCTTGGGCGCATTTCACAGGGGGTGAAGGAATTTGTTTAGACTTAGACATTTTTCTGGCTTGCTCGCTCTTATTTGCTATATTTAGTAAGCCCTCTGATTTTCATACCCCTGAAGCTTGGATTGATCTAAAATTTTAACCACAGGATCCTCATGACCTAGTTAAGTTGTTCATACTGCCATCTCGTGCTGACTTGCTATTTATAGCATGTTTCTAGAGGTGATTTACTATTTATAGTAATTGCTCAATTTCAGGACTTCTGCAACTCCATTCAACTTGAAATCTGACTAACGTGATCCTCATGGGTTGACTTGCCTATTCACACTAGCACCTGTTGTTGACTTGCTATTTATAGCCTATTTCTGGAGTGCCTTACTATAAATAGTAAGTGCTTAGATTGCCTTCAAATTTCACCAATGGAAAGCTTGAAAGATACTGATCACAGTGGGATACACCAGTTTTTAGAGATTTTGGTGTTTGACCCCTCATTTTAGGTCCTGAAGCTAGAAACCCTAATCTGACTTGCATGTTGCTCAAACAATCTCCATTTGACCCTGTTTATGTTGCATGTCGGTCCATTTGTGATACTGAAGTGTTGGGAGGGGGCTGCTAGAGTGGATCTGCTAAAAATAGTAAGTCTCTGAAAAAGTGACCAACTATGTTTGCATGTCACATCACTGTGTAGCTCTTGAAAAACCCATAAGGAATAACCTGACATGCACTGAAAAGTCTTGCATGCAAACCCTAAAAATAGCCTCTAAAGACAGCTCTTGAAAAAGGTCTTGATCCTGATTTGCAAGTTACACCACTACAAAGCTTTCGAAAAACCCACAAAGAATATCCAAACATGCGTTGAAGATTCCAACATGTGAACCCTAAAAATAGCCTCTGAAGTGAAGACTACTAAAAGTTAGCATCTCATCTTGCATGTTATACCATTGCATAGGTCTCGGAAAACCCAGAAATATTCTCTAGACATGCACTGAAAAACTTCACATGTAAACCTAAAATCTACTTCTGAAGGTGTTGCTAAAAATAGAAAGTTGTCAAATCTGGCTCAAAATTTGTTGGCAAGCAGTTTAAAGTGCTTTGGACACAGTGTAGCAGTCAGAATTTCAAAAGTGCTAAGAAAATGTCCCAAATTAGGTACTTACTAAAAATAGTAAGTTGTCAGAATTCAATGAAATTTTGTTGGGGACCTGCTGGAAGCATGTTGAATGCAGTGTCAAGCTTAGATTTCAATTTACTCACTCAATTTGACTTCAAAATGACTAGAAGATTCAAAACCCTAATTCTCAGACTTAGCCAAAATTTCACATTTAAGCTCAAAGAAGGGCACATCCCCAGAGAGGCAAACAACAGAAAGAGACAGAGAGAGAGAGAGAGAGAGAGAAAACCAAAGCCAAAAGACGAGGAATGGAGCAAAAATTAGGGGGTCCCCATTTGAATGGGGTGATGTGTGAAAAGGTCACAATAGTTCCTCCACAATTTTGTTCTTCAATGTCTCAAAAGCTTGTTGGCATTCCTTAGTCCATTCAATGATTTTATCGGATTTCTTTTTTAGTAATTCTTTGAATGGTGCAGCTATTTTGGGATATAACCTTTATGGATTTGTAGTACTATCTAGTATATCCTAAGAAAGTTTTTAATTTTGAAGGTGTCTTAGGTGGTGGTAGTGTTATGATTAAACATTCATAGGGTCTACTATCAAACCTTCTTTGTAGATGATATGTCCTAATAATGTCCCATAGGGTACCATAAACATGCATTTCTTCAAATTTAGTACAATTTGCATGCTTTAGCACCTATTTAGCATCATTCTTAATGTGTGTACATGGTCTTTGACCAATCCATATACCATCCAATCATCTAAATATACCTCCAAAAATTCATGTATAAAGTATTTAAAAGCATTTATTATTATCTTATTGAATACTCTAGGTGCATTCTTTAGGCCGAATGGCATCACTATGTACATGTAAGAGCCCCATTCTATCACAAATGTCATTTTTGGTTGGTCTTCCTCATTTATTATTGATGATACCCTAAAAATCCATCAAAAGGAATATATTTCTCTTCTTGCTACTAATTCCAAAATTTCTTCAATAATGGTGTAGGAAAAGGGTCATGAATGGAGGCTTTATTCAGTTCCCTAAAGTCAACACAAATATTTATTTCACATGTTTTCTTATTTTGAATTACCATAGAGCTAATCCACTTTGCATCTTCTACTAATCTAATTATCCCTACTTCTAGCATTTTTTCTAGTACTTTAACTTTCTTCTTCATATTTGGGTTTAGTCAGTATGGTCTTTTTTGTACTAGTTTAGCCCCTTCTTTCAATTGTATCTTCATGGCTCTTGATTCCTCCTTTATGCCCTTTAGGTTGTAAATTTTCTTGGAAATAGTTCAAATTTTGATAAAATCTTTGCAACTTGTGCCACAAATCTGTCATCCTAATCATCTCATATTTTAGCCATTTTAGGATCTCCTTCTTTAGCAATGTTCTCTTCTTTTAGTTTGATTGATTGGTTATAATAATTTTGTTTGGCTTCTATTGGAGATTCTAATTCTCTTTCCCCTAGTTGGAATTCTATATCTAAGTTGTGGGAATCCTCATCATCTTGTTTTGTTAGGTAACATATTTTATCTAGTAATGTAGATTCTTTATCAAGCCATTCTATGTATCTCCATATGCCTTTTGATTGTGGAGGTCGTGTAAAGGTCTACGGTACCACCATTTCCTAAGTTTCATTTGGTTTGAATATTATCTCCTTCATTTTTATCAATGTGATATGTATGTGTGTGTTTTCATTGTAAAAAGAGAACATGTGGTTAAAAACCTTTGTTAGTTTTGTCCAATTGTTTGGTTCTCCTCTTGACACCAAGTTTTTGCTACCAATGTTAGTGTCCAATAGAATAATTGTATATGTGTGTGTGTGTGTGTGGGTGTGTGTATGTTCCATCATACTCGTTTCATGCTTCCCATGTGGTAATACAAGTGATCAAATGATCCTTCGGTGAAATCTGTCCATTACACTTTGGTATTTCCTTATATTCTTCTTTTGGTAGGTATATTGTTTTAATTAAGATTTTAAATATTGTCCATTGAGTTAATTGTTCCTTATGGGAATTGTGCCACTCTCCTTTCTTTAGTTTGAAAAAAAAAGTGTGATAAATGATAGTGTCACCAACCCCTAAGTATTTGGGAAATTTGATGTGTAAAACCCCTCACGAAATGCAGTTTATATGTAAATATTTATCAAATGTAGCTTATATCATGTCTTTTATCTTTCCACAGTTGTTTTGTGGTTCATTATTTGTAAGTGCAGTAGAATCCTCACCATGAATATCCTGCAAAATATGGTAATTTTCTGAGAATGGAGTTTTGGTTCCTCCTGCATCTATGCATCTAACACATCCTCACTATTTGTTCTATAAATAGTGATTTCAATTTCAACCTCTCCTTTCAAGTTTGGTTCTTCTAGGATGTTAGCTAGTGGTAATCGTGAGATTGTGTATAGGTTTTTATTTTTAAATTCATTATAATCATTTGGGTTTATTTTTTCTATATATGATTCATTTGGAGTTTTTCCTAAGGGGATATGGACTATTCTATCTTCATCAGCAAATTATATCTCTTCCTTTCTGGAGTCTACAATTCCATTGGCGTTTACAAACTACCTTAGTCCTAGTGGGGCATTGAATGCGTCAAAAGTCTCCTTTATTGCTACTACTTCAAAGTCTATTATTTGTTTTACTCCTTTGACATTGACTTCTACATGTTCCCATGTTCCCAAGGTTTTCATTCTTATGCCATCTTCTAGGTTGATATTGTAGAGTGTTTATTCTAGTTATGGTTTTCCTATTTGTTCCCACGCCTGTTTTAGGAGCATATTTATATCGGCTCCTAAGTCCACCACGACATTGGTTCTTTTATGATATATACTTATTGTAATCATAATTGGTCGTATTTTCCATTGTCTGTCATCTTTGTTTATGGTTCTAATTTGTGGTATTTTATTCTTTTTATTCCTATACTTGCAAAATTGTCATAGTTTACCAGTAGGTTGGATTGTTTAGACATTTTCATTAATTGTTTAAGTATTCCAACTTCATGCTTAGAAAAATATTATTTTGATTTCTAGTCTTGTTCTCTGGCGATAGTTTTCTTTGTTTCTTCTACTATGTGATCATGTTGTCTCTTAGTTGGATGGAATATTTCCTCGTCTGAGGTAGTTTCTTATTTTGTTGTTTCTTGTATGTCATTTGTGATATTGGTCCCTTTTCTTGTTATTATAGTTGCTTTGTTATAGGTATGATTTTCTCTTTTAGAATTACTAGTCTCTTGAGGTTCTTTTTCGCCTACTTTGTATGTCTCCTCGAGCTCTTTTGGTATTTTCCTCAATAACTCCGCCCCTCTAGATGAGTTTAGGTTTTGGAGCTCATCACTTTTTCATTGCAATGTTGCATTCCTATAATAGGTTTGGGCTTTGTCGTAATTGAATATGCCATGTTTTGTACTCCCACAAAATCACAAGGTTTTCTTCCTTTCCCCCCAACATTCTGTCATAAAGTGGCCTAATTTACCACATTTAAAATATATGGCATTCGTTCGTCTCCTCCTTCCTTTGCCTCGACCTTTATCTCCTCAAATTTGCCCTCTTTCAATATATAAGTCTGAATTTGGTTGTTTTGAATAGAATTAATATTTTTTTTTATTTTTCCATTATGGTACTTTACATCCATGGTTTTGTTGATGGAGTGGTCATTCCACTGGGCCTTTAACCTATGCCAATTTTTTGTGGTCACTATAATCTTTTACAGTTGGGTCTTCTCTCAATTGAAAATATTGTAGCAATCCTTTGTTTCATGATTGTCTCGTTCTCCACAAGTGTCATAGTATACCAACTTTAACTTCTTGGGTTGTGTCCACAAATCTACTCTTAGTGCATTAGCTTTCTTTTCTCCAATTTCCTTCAAGAATTCATTTCTTATGTGTCCTCTTCCACACTAAGTACACCAAATATTAGGTCTTGGTGCAAATATGTTTTGCTTCTCCATAAGGTCATGTCGGAGTCTTAATTGTTCTATTCCTAGTTTTAATTTCTCAATTTCCTTGTTCTCCTTTTCTCTTTCTTATTTTCGCCAAGATTGGTTTCCAATATGGCATGCCAAAGTAACAATTTCCAAATAGGTATCAAAATGTCTCCCATCTAGAGCTATTCTAATTTTTGGTATTACTCTAGAGATGAACCATTCTATTTTTTGTTTTTTCGGTCAATGGTTCTTCTAGTCTCCTAGTAATTTCTTTAAATCTCTTATTGAATTCTTTTATGATTTCATCCTCGTTTTGTGTAAGTTTGTGGAGTTTGCTAACTCCTTTTGTAGGTAGTTCTGAAGTATCAAAGTTGGCTAAGAATTCTTGTTTCACTATTCCCCATTCTTTGTCACTGTTAGGGTAGTTTTTTTGGTACCATTTAAGGGTGTCTCCATAGATTGATCCAATGAAATTGATCAGCTTTGTATTGTCTCTTGTTATGGTATATCTTTGCCACATAGATTATAGGATGAATACATGTTCTACTACTTCATTGGTATCTTTTCCAAAAAGAGGTAACTTCCTAGGAATATTCATGTTTGTCTCTTCTTCACTGTCTATATGTCCTATGTCAAAATGATGTCCCCAAATCGCCTGTGTTATTCTCCTCTCCTTCTTGTTCTATATCTTGCTCGCTTAAGGTGTTTTATAATTCTTCTACTGAGATTCTTCTTGATTTAATTGGCATTAAGGGTGGCTCTTGGTCCGACGGTTGTAACTATCTAAATTTCCCTTTCATCCTTGGAGATATTCATTTGTTAGTATCATTTGATTAGTTGATGGTGTCACTTCATTAGAAGTTGTTAAACTCATGAGATCCTTTTCTATTTTCTACCACATCTTCTTGTCTTATTATCATAACACTTTTGGTTACTAACTCATCCAAGTAATCGGCATCAACTGTTATATTATGAAGATTCTATAAGGGGGTTCCTATTGTAACCAA
Organism: Sequoia sempervirens; assembly: GCA_007258455.2. Lineage (NCBI taxonomy): Eukaryota > Viridiplantae > Streptophyta > Pinopsida > Cupressales > Cupressaceae > Sequoia > Sequoia sempervirens. Next base: position 11,452 of record VDFB02253999.1, read on the forward strand.
TCCTCATTTATCCTTAATTGTGTATTTATTCAATCCAGATAAGCAGCTACTGTTCTAGCAAGGGGTGGTGCCATAATTCTTACCACTACTTGTTCTAAATCCTTTCTAGTGTTTCCATAATCTTCATCTCTCCTATGTTTTGTATAATTTGGTTTATTTTCTCTATTCTAGAACTTAGTTGTGGTATCCTTTCTTTACTTTCCTTGGTTGCACCCACAATGGCACACTCAGTAGCACCCTCAATTGCACACTCTTTTTCTTCGACTGCACCCACAATGGCGCACTTAGTAGCATCCTCAATGGCGCACTCTTTTTCTTCAATTGCACCCACAATGGCGCACTCATTCTCTTTGCTTGTATTTTATTTCGCTAACTTTGAGTCATGTTCTCTTTTCCTCTTTTATGTTTCTTCCATTCTTCTACGGTGTCTTTCTTGTCGTTCCTAAGTTTGTTTCAGCCTTCTTTCTTTTGTGTTCATCTCCATTTCCAACTTAATCCTTGCAACAATCTCCACTTTCCTTTTGTTGTCTCATTTTTACATGGGTTTGTCTAGTCTGGACTTTCATTAATCCTTATAATCCCATGTGTAGTTTAAAATTTTGAACAATTACATCTTTTCAGGAATCTCTTCAGATTCTTCTCCACTTTTCATCTGTCATCCCTTAAGTTTTGACCCCCCTCTCATACAAGTAGTACCTAAGAGTGGTGTCTACAAAAAAAAATTCCTTTGATATTGTTATCTTTTTTTCTAGTGCTAATGTTTTATTCCTTTACTCTATATTTTCTTCATTGTCATCTCTAGTGTCTTGACAATGAAAATAATGTTAGAAAGAGGATAGGGAATTACAACCTAAAGATCTATACCCTAGTATCCCTTATGTAGTCATTTTATACCCCAAAGGGTACAATCATAGAAGAGAGTAAGTGTGGTAGGAAACTTTATCTAATAGCAAATCATATATATCTTAAACAAGAGTAGCAATAATCCATAACACATATATCCATTGAATCCTTACAACTCCTTATAAATAACCATTACATTAGTAGTTCTTACTCTTTCCTTTGTATATCAATCTCTTTCTCTATTCCTATCTTATTTGATGTCTTCCTAACCTATCATCTATTACATGCATATATTAATGCCCGGTCTCTTATAGAGACGCGACCCTTATAGGGTGCCCCTTAATCTATATTCCTTGGCAGTATGATGTTTTGCAAGTCCTTTGTGGTGAGTTGAGGTATCTTTTACTTTCTACCATGTACCATGCTAACACACTTAAAAAGTCACTTTATAATATTAAAAAATGCTTAAGTGAGAACATTACAATAATATTACTTGTCAATTCAGATTGCACCCGAACGCTTGAATAGTTAAATTCAGCAATCTGTTGAAACATGGAATGATTCTCAGGCCTGTGGGTTGCCTAAAACTGAGAATCAATCTCCAGAGAGGGCTGGTTCCCTGATAAAAATCCCCTAAAATCTAATTGACTTGGCTGGGAAAGAGGTAGAAAGACTAAGTCTGAATTCTAAACTATGAAACTTTTAATTTATGGTGATGCACCGAAGAATCCAACTTGCAGACTTTAACTCACAGAACAATTACTCACTATTTTCATTCGCACAACTAGATCTGGAAGTTTAAACACTTGAATATTTTAAACAAAGGCTATTAAAGAAACAATCACAGAAGGGAAATATGATTTCCACAACTAGACTGTTTGATTATCGATTAACACAATGTTTAACCAGTGGATTTAAACCTGGATGCATACAAAATTCACTAAGGAGACATAAATATTTAAAGGTTTCAAAAACTGCAACACAATAATTACTTCGATCAATCCCACATGACAAAGATGCTTGAAACTTGAAGGAAAATTCTAAAATACTGAAACTTGAAGGAATTCTCTGCAATAACACGATCTAAACCTGTAAAAACACTGTTGTATTAATCTGTAAATAAATGCTGAGTTACAAGATAGTCTTCTTTGCTGAAGGCAAAGGCAGAAAACAAGAACTAAATGAAAAACAGTTAAGTTTTTCAATATATACAAAAACCTTTCCAAAAGGCATGCAAAAATAACTGAAAGTCCAACACCAAGAAAGGGTGATGATTCCAAAGCCAAATCCGAGCAGAAGAAAATATCTCTGAAAAGGAGGCCCAAAACCATGCAAAAATAAGTCCAATCAAGCTCAAACTCACTGCCAAGTCATAACTGATACATGCACTATTCCAATTGAACTGCAACTCCCTGAAAAAGTGGCTTAAAGCATGCAAAACTGCCTCGTTTTTACCAATTTCGCCCATGGGAACTGAAACTCCAACTCTATTATCATGTGCATGATAAAAATATCTCTCACTTCAGTTAACTTTGCTTATTATAATATCTTTTATTTGCATTTGTGACTAAATTAATTAAATGATCTATAATTTAATCATTTAATAAATTTAGCTATTATTGATCAATGCACATAACAGATATTAAAGTAATAAACAAAACTTAACTGGAAAACCCAAAATCATACATGCATGGCATATTTTCTAAATGTTTCCATATTTAATTGATAGAAGTGGCCGACTACTTCTCACTCAATCATATTTGACCATACCATTAGCCCATTTTTTTGGGAATATTTGACAAAGCTGTTCTCACATAATAATTCAAAATTATTCTTCAAAGGAAATAATTAACTTTCAATGTTGACTTTAGGGAAAATGAACAAAAAGAGCTAACAAACCCTAAACTCATTATCATTTCTCTTGACTTGTTTGGAGAGAAACTTCCTGAAGAAGTTGGCCACGGCTGGTTAGGGTTTTCTAAGAACTCTTTGATGATAATGGTCAAAATCTCATCATTTTTTGCTACTTCTAAACTAGAAAGAACACGTGTCTGCTAAATGCAAGCTGATTTCTTCTTGGTGATGCTTTTTTTGAAGACTTTTCTGAGAATATCTTTGAACAGTAAGTCGCTTTACCACAGATCTGAACATTCTTCTCTGTTCTGAAGCATACCTTGGATTTCTCAGCCGCGCCGTTGTTGTTTTCTAATGCATCTTTATCTGCTTCCTTGTGCTTTTCCTGTGTGTTGATTCACTGCTTCGTTCAGGCTACCATTGAGTGAGTTCGAGTTTGAACATTGACTTTCATTTGGAGCCTTAGAAGCACGGTTGTCACAAAATATCTTGGTAAATATTTTTGTTCTCAAATTTGTTGCTTTGAATCACTATTAAGCTTGAACCCATTATTTTATGATGGGTATTTATTCTTTCCATATCTCCTGGGCGCGTTGTTTTCTAATGACCACTACTATAGCATTCATTTCTGATATATCCTTTGATAGGAAAGGCCGTGGACCATTAACTCAAGTCTTCTACATATTCGTGCTTATTTTATGGCTTTTGATCTTGCTATGAAGAAAATTTACTTTTCCGTATCTGGGTTTCATTATAGCTGAGTCAACTAGAACCCATCATTTGAAATTTGCACTATTGAAAACCCTACATATTATTCCACTCTTTCATGAATAGTGTCTGGGCACAGCTTGGCACACTAGATATTTATAATTTAAATTGCTTTCTCTATTATGATGCTGGAATTATATTTTTGCAAAAGAAACAATGAAAAGCTTATTGCCATAATATTTCTCCTGTAGCATCAACCATATGGAACTCTGATTATTTAATTGTCGCTGTCCCACAATATCTTTTCCCAAACACATAGCAATAGCATAGACTCAAACTTCCCTGTATATGAACTGCTTCCTTACTTCTTTTGTATTCTGCATTCTGGTTTTCTCAATTTTGTATTTGAACAGTTATAGAATCATTTCAAACACCTGTGCACAGATTTTGTATTTAGATTTCATGACTCTTGTTTATATTATTTGAATACTGCTGTGCATAACTCGTAAGCACTTTCCTTTTCATTTTGTGCCTGTCTTAGTCACCAAAAATTGCTGTTCTCCCAACCTCTACCATTATGGCATGAACAAAAAAATCCTCAACGCTTTCTAAATTTTAGATAACCCTGTTCATGGCTATACTGTGTATGCCTTTGTGTTTTATCTTGACATTTTACAGGCTGAGGTAAATTTGTAACAGAACAACATCTCATTGTCCTTCATTAATGATGAATCTCAAAATTTATATTTAATTTGAAAAGTTCCTGTAGCGCACCTCTTGTACTATGTAATGCATCCATCTATTTGTTGAGTGTCATCGGTTAGAGTGACTACCCTCCATTGATTCACTGTATCTTATTACTCATGAATACTGCCTGCTCCTTTTGAAGAAATATCCTTGCATGCTTAACATTGCTGTCAACATTTTCGCTTTATTCATGGTGAATAATCTCTCAATTAATACCTACAATCATTGCATGAGACTGTCCAATGGTTTCAAACTGCTCAATATAGCTTTTCCTTTTGTTTTGAAATTTCAAACTGGCAGATTACAAGAATAGCAATTATCTATGAATCTGGATTCAACAATGTTATTTTGATTGTTCTCAATCATCATAATACTCATCCTGCTCCTTTTGAAGAATAAATCAAAGGCTGCTGTTCTAAATCCGTCTTATAAACCTGCAACTTACTGTATTATCAACACTTTTTGATCTACTGCCTTCCATGATGCACTCACCCTGTATCTTTTGCTATTACATGCTTAAAACTGACTTCCACCGTATTTTGTTACTATCCAATATAATTCTTGAGCTGCATTCATAATGTTATGTAGATAGCAATCTCCTCAACATTGCTTATGCAGATTTACATTATATTAAATTGCTTTTATTTTGAACAATGGTTGTTCATGCTTGAAAAGGTCAAGGCATGATTATGATTTGCACAAATCCTTTCATACAGTCATATAAACTCCCCTTTTGGTAACTATGTAAACATTTCACTTGATGATAAAGCTCCATTATTATTAAATGCTGATTTAAAACAGAATTTGCTGCTTTCTGTTGAAGAACTTGTAAAACTTAGACTGTCGCAAATCTGTCCTGTATGATGATATGATTTATGAAAACATTCCAATACTCAAATATTTTGTTTCTCTTTAATGCAAAGAGGCTCAACACTTTATTTAGATGTAATTTGAGAATAAATCAATAAATAAAGTAGAGCTGAAAAGAATATGAAACTGATGAGTGCAACATTGATTGATCCTTTCTTGATATGAAAAGTGAAACTATACTATACGCTCAAGCTGTTTTTCCTGAATCCGTTTGAGATAAAGCTGGTTATCTGACTATTTCTTAATTTCAATAGCTCTTTTGATGACTGTTTTGAAAAAATTAATGAACTCTCATATGTAACTTGAGAGTGTATTCTTTTGGTATGCCGGGCTCAACCCTTGTGGGAGCCCGTTTTACTCCACATATCTGATGAAATGAACTCGAACATGATAAACCTGTTCCTGCACTTTGAAACAAACATGTCAACAAAATATAAGAAGCTGAAAGCTTCCATTGAATTATGTCTTTCCGCTTGATCTTTTTCAATTATCTGATGAATGCTTGGTTTAATGCAAATTACATTTCTGTCTGTAGCATAGAGGTAAGGCAGAAAGTAATTCACCATTGCTTAGAGTATAACTCTAATACCATTTCCTTAACGATTTTGCAGGTACATGGAGCGATGAAGCGAGGCTGCAACTGCTTGGAGGCACGACGGCTAGAAGCACCAATGAAGTGATTCATCATTACAGGCAATGATGAATTGCTTCTCTTTTTCACATTTATGTTATTTTCAGCAATGTAGTCTGTCCATTTAGATTTAGTATTCATCTCTTGATTGTCAGAAACAAACTCAGTTACTCTCGCGGCTTGTGCGAGATTCAACATTTCACAAAATGAATAAAAATATCATTATGCAAATTTCTCTTAATTTTCTGTTTTAAACATTTGCACAATAAGCTTATGTCACATTTGTAAGATGATCTCAATGATGATCAATGAACACTTTATCAGCAAAATTTGAAAATTTCCTATACCTATAATAGCTGAACTTCATTTAGCTCTACCTATTGAGCGTAAAGTGAAAAAATAGGTAACAATTACATTATAAGCATTTAATTAAAATCACCTACTTAATTTATAGAAACCACAATCGAGCATCAAATATCAAATCCAGATGTGTCGAAGTAATAATGAAGATGAGTAGACATGACTAAAGCCAAAACAATGACTTATTATAAATGGACATGGGCTCTAAGAAATGTGGAGCTCAAGTCAGGTGGTTAAAAATGCTTTTGAAAGTGTCACTACAAAACATACTGAAAAATTGAGCTCAAAACCAACCATGAAATGTTGAAAGAACAAAACTGCAACGGCTCCAATAAACATGGAGTTCCTTAACCAACCACATTAGCCTACGAGAACCAAATAGATAGGCTAACGATCATCAACTAACTAGGCCTAGAGAGGGGGCATTACAATCCTCCATCCCCATAATTGTTTGTCCCCAAGCAATTTCAACTTTTGATGCTGCAATATTTGGTCACTCTCATAGGTAGCATCCTCAACCAACAAGTTCTTCCACTTCACTAAGTACTCTATGATGGTCCTCCTTAGAGTATGCTCCCTGATATCAATGATAGCCTCAACAATAAGAATAAGTTCCCCTTCCTCGTCTAATGGTTCCAACTCAGAAGAGGGAATCATATTATGTCCCAACGCCTTCTTGGGGCAAGATACATGAAAAACATTGTGTACCTTGCTACTTATCGATAACTCCAACTCATAAGCCACTTCTCCAATCCTCTTGGAGATTCTAAATGGGTCATAATACTATGGCTTCAAATTTTCTGATCCACTCTTCTTGAGAGTGGACTACCTATAGGGTTGCAATCTCAGATAAACCATGTCACCAACCTCAAAAGTTCGCTCAATGTGATGTTGATCTGCATGTTTCTGCTAATTTTGGGCTTCTTGCAAGTTCTCTTTCAAGGATTTCATGACATCCTAGCTATGTTGTAATAGATCCTTAGCATTTGGCATCCTATTATCTTCAAACAACAAGTCCATAAGGCTAGGGGGCTTATAACCATACAAAGCCATGAACAATGGCATCTTAATCAACATGTGGTATGTAGAATCACAACAATACTCACCAAGGTGTAACCATCTCCCCCATGCCTTCTACTGCCCTGAAATGTAATTACGGAGATACCCTTCCACCAACTTGTTGACAATATCAATCTATCCATCTATCTATGGATGATAGCTGGTACAAAGAATGAGTTTTGTCCCACTCAATCTGAAAAGCTCCTGCCAAAACAAGCTTAAAAACTTTTTGTCCCTATCACTAATTTTGTTCTTGGGTAACCCATGCAATCTAAAAAATCTCTCTAAAATAGAAAAGAAATAGGCAAATTTGGTTAGCCTATCCACCACTTCTGAATTTTGTAAACACTTCTGAAATAGCAAAGAAATAGGCAAATTTGGTTAGCCTATCCACCACAATATAGATGCAATCCTTTCCTTGCACCTTAGGTAACCCTATGATAAACTTTATCGAAATGCTTCCCCATTTTTTACTAAGAATTGGAAAGGGTTACAATAAACTAGCAGGATAAGTATGTGCATATTTGTTTTGTTGGCATGTGGAGAACTCCTGAACATACTTAAGGACTTCATTCTTAAGTCCTTTCCATGTAAACATCTCTCAAATTTGCTTGTAGGTCTTGAAGAAACCCAAGTGACCAGCCATAGGAGTATCATGAAAAAATATCATACTTGTCATCTTAAACTATGAGGTGGGTACCAAATAAATTATACCTTTGTAATGATAAGCTCATTGATTACAATACATATGTCATCATGTATAGTACCCTCAATGATTCTAGAAGCCCAAAAGTCCTTAGCATACTCTGCATAAATTTGGCATCATGGATAAAGCATCATCCACTATGTTCCTCTTCCCTTCGACATAAACAAAGTCAAAGTCATAAGCTTGGAATTTGCTTACCCATTTTTGGGTCTGTCATTTAAGTCTCACTGATTCAAGAAGTAATTGAAGCTATTATGGTCGATTTTAATAATAAACTTACCTCCCACGAGATATGGTCTGAACTTGTCCAAGGCATGCATAATGGCCAACATCTCCTTATCATAAATAGAATAACTCCTCTCAATCCCCCTCAACTTCCTACTATCAATTGTGACAGGATGTTTATCCTACATCAAAATAGGACTTATTCCCTCTTTGAAGGCATCACACTCAAGCTCAAAAGGCTTGGAAAAATCAGGAATAGCCAAAACTAGGCATGAACTCATGATCTACTTAAACTGATCAAAGAATCATTGCACTACATTAGACCAAACAAAGGCTCCCTTTCTGGTCAAATTAGTGAGTGGCGTAGCCACCTGTGAAAATCCCTTCACAAACCTTTTGTAGAACCCACACAATCCGAAAAAACCCTTAAGTTGTGAAAGAGTGGTAAGTAAAGGCCAATTAGTAATCGCTCTAATTTTCTTTGGGTCCACACACACACCCTTGGAACTACTTATGTGACCAAGATAAAGAAGCTCTATCAATCCAAATTCACACTTAGATTCCTTGGAAAACAATGACTTCCTCTCAAGGATGCTTAACACTTCTTCTAAGTGTCTCATGTGCTCTTTCCATGTCGTGTTGAATATCAAAATATCATCAAAGAATATAAGAACAAACTTACAAAGTTATTTGTTAAACACTATGTCCATGCAAGACTCGAAAGCAGTTGGTGCATCAGTTAGGCCAAAAGGCATAACTGAGAATCCATAGTGTCCAAAGTGACAACGAAAGGTGGTGTTCTCCACATTCTCCTCATGGACTCTAATCTAATGATAGTCCAACCTCAATCAATCCTGGAGAAGTAGCAAGCACCATTCAACTCATCTATGAGCTCATCTATTTGCAGAATGGGATACTTAGTTTTTATTGTTTTCTTATTTAGAGCCCTGTAATCAATGCATATTCGCATTGTTCCATCCTTTTTCTTCACCAACACTACCAAGATGCAAAAGGACTCTTACTTGGCTTGATGTGGCCCATGTCAAGAAGCTCCTTGATGGTCTTCTCTATCTCATCTTTGTGCCTCTTCAGTCACCTGTAAAGCGTAATGATAACCGGTTTTGCACCCTCCAACACTATGACATGCTCAATGCCTCAATCCAAAGGTCTCCTAGGAGTTATGCTACTAAAGCTTTGTTGTGCTTAGACAACACAGCCTCCACATCAGAATGGTAACTCCTCTTATATTGCTCTGTAACTGTGGGCATGATAATGCATTCTACTACCCACTCTACCTGATCATGTCTGATAAGTCTCCATTCTTTTGAAAGAGACTATTTGTGGCCCACTATTTGACATGCCTCTAAGTACGATCATCTTTACCACCCGCTTCAAATTTCATTTTCATGGTCTACAAATTTATATAAAACTCCCCAATTGAACATAGCCATTGCATACCAAGGACCACATATGTATCTCCTATGCTCACAACATACACTCATCTTTTATCTCATACTCACCCATTTGAATGCTCAAGTTTGGAATCCTCCTGGTGCATGTGAGTATGAATCCATCAGCGACCATCACTTTGAAACTATCACAATCTTCTATTTTGATTCCCCTTCTGTCTACAACCCCTCATCAATAAAATTGTGTGGCATATGTATCAATGAGTCATTATCCACTATCCACATAATACTCCTCGAACTCTAAAAGATTCAACTTTCTGAAAGCTAGAGAGTTGGGCAATTATACTTTCACAACCTTGCTCCTTATTTGACTCTTCAGTTGAGCTTTCTTCTTCACTTTCCCTTGAATCAACTTATTGGTCTATTTTTTTTTTAAGTTGATTCATCAACTGAAAAGTACTCAATTTGCTTAGCTTTTGCCTTAACAACACATTCATGAGATGGATCCCATGGTTCTCTACACCAGAAACATAATTTTTTCCTTTTGAATTCATTAAGTTGGTCATTATCCAACCTAGTAGATACATTTTTGGACTGATTTTAGTCTTTCTAAAAATGTTTCCTATCCTTATCCTTCTTATGTGTGAATTTTGACTAAAATTTGCTTTTGAAGTGGACTCCATGTCTCTTTCTTTCTTTATTGCATCCTAAAGTGTGGGTGGACCTAGTGCCTTAATCCATCCTCTCAATGGTTCTGCTAACCCATCCATGAATAACACAATCAATCTTCTCTCTGAAATGCCAATTTCCATAACTGACAACTTATGGAAATCAACAATGTATGAATCAACAGAACCCATTGCTTAAGCTAAGCTAACTCATTAAAGTGCAATTCAGAATCTTTTTTATCGAATCTATCAATCAATCTTTTAGTGAACTCTACATAAGAATCAATCTAATCATGTCCCAAGGGGACCAATCCATGGTGTCACCATTCATGGGCACTACCATCAAAATGTATGACTGCATATTTAATAGCCTTATCCTCTAGCATTAGGATAAGTTGAAAATAAGTATCTAATTTCTACACCCAAGCTCTTGTAGTTTTTCCAAAGCGATCATTATAGGGAATAGTCAACTTACCAACCTTCCTCTACAATTCTTGATTGTGTGGTCTACCACCTCCACCTCTATGGGGCCTATGCTTCAACTTGAGATTTGTATAGTCATAGAAGGGCATCTCAACTTGGAACTCAACCCCAGTTTCTCTCCAATCATTCAATTGTTTATCCCGCAACTCTTGTTGTGTTGGTTCATTTTCAACTTGAAGATTATTTCTTGAAGAAAAGTTAGGCAAAAGAGGCCTAGAGTTGATTGTTCTAGTCATAGTACGATGATTTGCAGCCACGTTATTAACAGATCCATCCCCATTTCCATTATTTCTCTCATGGCTATTATTCCCACCATTTTTATTGTTGTTATTATTATTACCCACCATATGTTGAGTCATTAGTGCACACATTTGAGCTATACTTTGCTACAACTCTCACTGTCCTCTAGCAAGATCATTAAGGATTTCCCTTGTGCTTAGTTCCCCATGCTTTGTCACCCATATTTATCTCAACCCATTCAACACCTGCAAAGGGATCAATCTCTAATGGATCCTCAATTTTTAGGTTTGATATGTTTCTCCTCAAATAGTATATGCTAGCACCAACTCCCAACTACATAAGATCAAATCACTAACACATAACCTTCCAAGATGGCAGGATGCACTACTTTGATACCATTGTAATAACCATCCCCTTATTTTTTTCAAACTTTTGACTTTCCCTCCTTCCACTGAATAGGTGTTTTATCAAATATTTTGCATGCATGTGAAATGAGATGTTTTTTATTTGTAAATAAAAATGATATTAGATTTGTAAGAATTTATTCGCCACCATACTTGGAATTCACAAATGTGAAAGTAAATAATAACATTATTTGATATACGAAACTCAACCATATGTTAATGTATTACAGATATAAGAACAAGATACATAAATTAGAATGTATAAATAATTATGACCTCAACTCAACAAAATTGCAACCAAACAAGGGTTGGGATCATGTGATAACATCAGCATTATAACTCAAGAAGTGAACAACAATTAAGCTATGGTTGTGCTTAAAGCTGAAAGCCCAAAATTCTTCATGCCAAGGCTCTAAAAGCCTATAAACCCCACAATGGCTAGCATACAAGGAATCAGCCAACATTAAACCCCCACACAAAACAACCTCGACCTTTCCAACTCCCATGTCGACTTGTTGATGCTCTCGCCAACTCCACTGCAATGACCACGTCCTCTTTATTCAATATGTCTAGCTTGGTATAGGCAACGGCTAACATAAATGAGCTCTACCTAGCTATGAATGATCCCACACTGCTCAAGGATTCACATCCAGCGCTCAAGGGAAAATGCCACGCCTAGCTAACAACCCATGATATGCAACCACAAACTCAATGCCTCTTTTCAAACATGAATCGCCTCCTTGTTTCACCTATTATAGTAGCCACCAACTATTAATATTTTTTTTTTTGTTATAGCATCCCTATTCCCTAGAAAGTTTTCAAACATGGCAACTCTGTTTCTTGGAAATGACTTCAATACTTCCAAAATCTTATCAATTTTGTCTTGCTTGGCAAGATTTCACAAAATTGCTAATGAACACTTCTATTCAATCCGAAAATCCAAACAATGAAACTTGTGTGTAGTTCCTGAATGAAACCATCTGCAAACCAACCAGGATCTTTCACCTGCACAGTTGATGTCCTCTATGAGGGTTTTCATCCTCACTAAGCCCTTGGATGAATGCAATTCAAACCAACATTATCTTGTTATCAAAATTCTCCAGCATATGGAAAAAATGAGCTCCAAAACACTTCTATTCATCTCTTCCAAAACCCTACGACCCCCTTGGGAAAATAAAATATTTACTTTTATTCAAAATACCGCTTATGTCTCTCATTTGGATGCCACCCTTAAGAAGACATTAACTTCACTTCAAAATATTTGCTTGATGTCCCCTAGGCACCACTTAAAAAGTCACCTTATAATATTATATAAATGCTTAAGTGAGAACATTAGATAAATATTATATTATAACTATTTATTTAAAATCACTCGCTTAATTTACGGAAACCGCAATAAAGCATCGAGTATCAGATGTAGATGTGATAGAGTGATACTAAAGATGAGGATTACATGACCGAAGCCAAAACGGTGACTTACTATAATAGACATGGGCTCCAAGAAATGTGGAGCTCAAGCCGAGCATTTAAAAATGCTTCTGAAAGCATCATTGCAAAACATACTAAAAACCGAGCTCAAAACCAACCATGAAAATGTTGAAGGAACAGAACTGCAAGGGCTCCAATAATCATAGAGATCCCAAACCAACCATATTAGCCTACAGGAACCAAACAGATAGGCTAACGGTCATCAACTGATCAGGCCAAAAGAGGGGACATTACACTTACATGCATTGTGGTAATGCCAAGATGCTAGTCAATTACAATATCCCAAAGGAAAGCAATAGATTATGGCTCTAATACATAGTTGAACACTTCATAGTAGTAGAAATCATGATTTTTCACCATTTGCCCCTTTTCCCAATTTTTTGAACCTAAAAATCACTTAGATTGAGTTTTTGTTGACTTATTCCCAATTTTTAGCAAGTTTTTGACCAATTACATCACTGAAAAATTGAAAATAGCATATTCCCGATTTTTTATGATAAATCTGCAAAAAGTAATTATTTTTTAACTGCTGTTTGATTTTTTCTTTTTCTCCTGAAACATTAACCTAATCCCTTTCTTTGCAACTTTTGCCTGCTGTGCATTTTTTTTTCCCCAAAACCCTAACCCTAACCCATGACTTTTTGAATAAATCTTTATCCTTTGGTTTGCTGATTTATTCCCAAGAACAACTTTTACTGCTATCAGACATTTAGCATGAGCTAATGGCTCTAATAGCTATCTGTCAATCACTTTTCCTTTAATCTCTGTCAATTATAGTCTTGACCATAGTTCATATAAATAAGAAATACACCAACAGCCTCTAGTGCTATGATTTTACAAAAAGAGTGAAGTGACCTTAGCATGTGCATTTTGCCATAAGAATTACAATGAAATTAACTCTGAACTCAGAATCATGTTAGAATATAGATACAAAATGGGTGGGAAAATAATGTTTTCCCAAGTCAGACCTTACAGGATGTCAGCTACTAAAAGCTATCTCGGGAAAATAATGTTTTCCCAATTCAGACCTTACACGATGTCAGCTACTAAAAGCTATCTCCTGAAGAATATTAAGTGTCTCCTTATGAACCTGGCAATAACATAACCACCACCACAAAACCCATACAATGAAACACGTCCTTGAAAAATATTAAAAACAAAGAAAATTAACAGTCACTTCAGCTTTAAAAATATTCAATAAGCATCAGGGCTGATGATACCCATTCTAAATGTTGAACAGTAATGCCAATAGACTCTTTTGACTCATAAAGTCCCCCCAAAACCTGAATAGCCACAAATAATCAATAAATGAGATAAAACATATAATGATCATGGATCATCCAAAAGCCTGTCCTGCATAACCAGTGTACTTACCTTCGTTACAGTCTCCAAAAACATCCCTGGACGTATGGGATGTCCTTTTTGAGTATCCTGATAAGAAATTCAGTTAGCATACCTCAAAGGTTATCGATAGCAATCTTTTACACCATTTGTTCTTTTTATAACTGACCTTGTTTAAGTTGTGCCCTGAGATCTTATCAGAAGTGGTATTTTTGTCTGCACCTTCATCTCTACCTTGCATCACATTCTTTATTTTCTCGCGAACTGCAGGTCCAGGCCTCAAAGCAACCAGTTTGGATACAAATGCCACCTGAGTAAAATAAAATGATTTAGACTAGAGACGACAAGAACATTCCCACTAAATCTTAAGCCATATTGAAATATTCTTGCTATCAAAAGCTAAACCTTCCCAAATTTTAAAAAAGAAATAGAGAAAAAAAATATTGGTGAAAAAAGCTCTAGTATAGAACAAAAAGAGAGAAGTTAATCAAACATGTTTAGTAAAATAAGTGACAAACACAAAGCATGGTACAGATGAAGTAAGGGACACCATACTGCTAGGGCTAAAGACACTTTGGCATCACATAAAACATGTTATGAATAATGCATTTGACAACGATTCAGCATTATGACTAGCACTTCAGTTACCTTTTATGAAGACACTACAATTCATCCAGAATAAATCCCATTAAAGACAGCGACTCTGTCATCCTCTTTTCCAAGGCTTTGAATAGACACTTGTTGGATGCATTGAGTTTCGAAGAATTGGATGGCACATGTTTCAATGAGTGTGGCTTCTATTTATACTTGAATGGGGAAGTTAAATTGTGGTTGTAACTTAATTGTAACGTACTTTTTAGATGAAACTAATGTGGTTTTATTACATTATTAACGTAAGCAATATATCCGTGTACAAACTACAAAATGCATTCTAACATAATATTATATCTGATACTCCCTCCCTTAATGACTAAACTGGAGACTACAACTTTGTCTCGAAATTTGACAATGAGAATAGCACCAAAAGGTTTAGTTATTAGACCAGCAAACTGTTTCTGTGAAGCGTAGTGATAGACAGAAATATCATCAGTCAACCATTTACCAAATGTAGCAATGATGAACCTCACTAATTCCAAAACTCTTGATTCTCACAGAAAAGTAGAGGCAGTGTTGTCTAAGGAAGTTGAAGATATCACTCAAAACTCAGCATAACCATACTACTGTCATGACCCACTTTTTAACTCACTGTTTTGGATACTGTTTAATAGATTTATTAACACCGATTGAAATATTATGGTCGATTATCATTTTGGTACTAATGAGGTTGCAGTTAAAGCAAGAAAATCAGCTGATTATCCCTTTTCAGGTAATACATGTCCAATTCAAGTATTTATTCATTCGGTAACATTCTGGCTCAACACTTGTCACTACAGGCATCTTATGATTATACAAAAGGATTAATACTGCCGATTCGTGTTTTGAATTCTTGATGCAGGTCCTGAAAAGGAAACTCTTACACAGAAATGTCTCATCTTGGAACTATGTAAGTTTGGAAACCATTGGTTATTGTAATAAGAGAGTATGGTAGCATTGTGCTTTGGCTGTGTGTAAGTCCTGACTGAGTCATTCTTTGTGGGTCAATGTTGTGTCAAGTTACACGTGTCATACTCTTCAGTTTGAAGAGTTAGTTTGTTACTATGTAGGCAAAATCTGTTGTTATGCATGTCAAATAAGAGTATATGCTGGCATAAGAAACATGCCCTAATGCAACATGAGTTTGTGTTATATGTCACATCTCGATCTTATGCTACATTTATTTTTCAATATATGGACGAGACTATTGGACATCATTTATGGTTAATCTGGATACATTGAAATGAAATGGAAATAATTATCATGTTTTTAATTATGAGTTTAATTTCTTGGTTTTTGAGGACTAAACTATTGATGTGCGACTGAGCACAACTGAGCACGGGAATATGAGCGAGTAATTGTCGAAGGTGAGAACATGGTTGAGGTAGGGGTATCCTAGCCGCTTGACAATAACTAATATGATGGAATCCCGAGGCAATCACACACTCACATAGTCACATTCTCTATGCATTGCATGATTGCAATATTGTTGTGCGTAATGATTCATTTTATGGCTGTTGTGTTTAGGAAAAATAAATTGTCTACTGATTTTTTTTATGAAAATAAATGTAAGTGGATAAAATTAAATTAGTGATTAAATGGAAAAATTAAAAGAATGTATTCAAATATTTTTTTTAAAATTTGAAATTAATTGTTTTTATTTCGTAATGAATTATAAATTATATTTATATAAATTAATAAAATATAATGAAAGGTATTATTATTAATGTATATAAATATGTAAAAATAGTAGTATGCTTATCATTATTTTGTTCTGAAAGTTACAATGATCGATGGGTAGAATAAAAGATTTTAATAAATTACATATATATATATATATAAAATAAAATAATATTATTATTTATACATGTATAAATAAATATATATATATATATATATAAAGATTTGTTATTAAAATATAAATAAATAAATATATAAAAAGATTTGTTATTGAAATATATATAAAATATCTTATTATTGTTTCAAAACTATCTGCATAAGTATTATTATTAAAGAAAATAAAACTAAATAAAAATAGGTTTAACTCTAAAATTAAAAGTAAATTAAACAAATTTTAAATTTTAAAAAAAAGGGAGAGAAAATATAATTGCACGCATACGGGAGAACTAGAGTTAAAGACTAAATATGCATGAGAAAATTAAAAAGCATAAAAGAGGAGAATATGTTTAATAAAATAAGATTTATATAAAAATTAAAAATTAGATTAAAGATGTTTATTAAATTAAATAAAATAAGTTTATAAATTAGTTCAAAAATTTAAAAGCTTTGCATGAGACTCTTTAAAAGGAGAACGTGGAGTTATAAATTAAGAGTAGAATTTCTTTTTGTATGAGGATTTGCATGAGAATGTCAATAAAACCATAAATAAAGCAAATCAAAACGAAGGAAGGAAGGTTAAGGAGACTAGAAGCAAAGAAGTTGTGGGCTGTTCAAATTTCAGGGGCATTAAATTATGCAAACCTACAGCTTCATGTGCATTAAGACCTCTGTTAAGGTCTGGTTATTGTAAAATAAACCGTGAACCCCTTATTTTCTTGTGTTGACATGGACGTGAAGGCCTTTAGAAGGCTATACTCTCCCCTAGCTGCTGGTCTGACGATCCACCTTCTTTCAGGTAAGTATCTGCTTGTGTATCCCCATGACTGCAAATCAGCATAAAATTTCATGTATGGACTAAAAGATGAAAGTTTCTTGCTTTTGTAAACTGTATGAAAAAGGTGTTGATTAGTCTTTTGTGCAATGAAATAGGGATTTTGCTTATGCTATGACTTCGGAAAATCTGTAGTTTACTGCAAGTACCTGCACCTGGCAGCCTTTCCTTGTAGTAACCAGTCTATATACATAGAGAGTAAACTTAGAAAATAATGCAATAGCTAGTCTAAGTACACAGAAAGTCTACCCAGAAAAGATTCTAACAGCAGATGCATATAGTTATTTTCTCTTTTGAAATACATATACTGAGGATATAATAGAACAATCTTATGCTAGTCGTTGATCCTAATCTCTATGCATAATCCTTGCTTACCTCACTATCACCTTTCACTGTTGAATATCCTAGAATAACCTTGATGCCACCTGAGTATCTAAGTAGGTTTCTATATCCATGAGAGCTGATCAGAAAACGCCCGAGGAATCCGTCTCAAAATAGATATATTTATGGCATGAATAAATACCCAAACTAGTGAATCAATTATGACTGTAACTGTATAACACTCTTGGTACTGTTTTTAAGACCACTGAATTACTCTTTTTGAAATCTGCAAACTTGAACTGAATTAGACTAGAGCCAAGTATTCTGCTGTGATTAAATCTGAAAATGAATATGAAACTGTCACTCTACTATTAAGCCCCGAATCTTTTACTACAAACTTACATTTCAACTATACGTATATATAACAGATCAGATATGTATTGCAAATTACAAACTAATTTCATATGGATAAACCGGCAAAAACATTACCATTAGTTAATTATTGCGTGGAAGTGAAAATAGTATTACATTTACATTAAATCTTGCATGACGGTGAGAATAGTAATGCATGCACTTTCATTATTGCATATAGTAGAGAAATATCATTAAGAGATCAATTTACATGTTATATCTAGTTGCAAGAAAAAAGGTGAATTGCATGTCAATTATATATTTACTATCACGTGTATGAAAGATGTACAAGTGAACATTTGCATGAAAGAAAAGAGTAATTATTTATTTTATGATCATTATGCATGTTATTGTTTTCTATGTGTGATTGGGTTTACCTTCACAGATAGGGTGCCGAATATGGGCTAACAGAGAAGTTCGATCCTCTTTTTCAGGATCTACTTGATACTTCTAGTGCTTTGGCCAAAGCCATGTGTTCATTGAAATAGATGGAATTTACCTTGCAAAATTATTATATATATTTTTCTGCTATATCCTGTTTGTGGGACATTGGATGTTCATGTTAGAAATGCATGTATATACATCAAGCTTGCACCGGGATTCCCTCCTGCTTTTTATTTCCAAGTTGCTAGGTCATGCAGGGTCGGGTATTCTTCGTGTTAGGAAGAATTCTGGGGAAGCGAAAGCTTCGTAGTTGGGCAGAAAAGCGCCTGAGCCATGTTTCTTGTCTCTTGACTTGCGGATGACTGTGAGGCTCGGCAGCAGTCGGAGACTATATTGGATGTCCTCACATTATTATTATATCATTGACTATATTTGTACTTTCAGATTGTATCATTATTTGACTTCATGGCATGAGAGCCAGAGTTGTATTTTTGTTTATAATATATTATGTGCTTTTACCTGGATTATGCACTACACATACGAGGATGTGTTATGATATTTATTACTTAATGAAGTGGTATCAATTTTATTCCATGTTTATGAGATCATGAGTATATTATTATTTGTTCCGTGAGACTGTTGGGTCACGATCCTTATATTGTACATATCAGATGTTAATTAAAATATTGAGTTATTTGTATGTGTGTAAATATATCATGTCATTATAAAACCTAAGTTTCAAAGCTAAAACCTAAACATAAGTTCATAAATCTTGCTAACCATTGCATGGCCACTTGGCATTCCTGCAAGACACTGCATTTAATTTTTGCCAGTCTTTACATGGACCGAAGTACCTGGCATAGGTTTGAAATTTACATAGCATTAATTTTAACCTAACACCTTGGATTAAGAAAAGAGTTTTGGCATAAAACAATCAGTTGCATTTGTATTTTTAGGTTTTCATTTTAACTCTACAACTTCTTGCTGCCATGGCCTCTGCATACTATTTTGGATGTCTCTTCAAACTGTTTGTAAGTAAGCCTGATACAAGGATATTTTGGGAGTTAAGGAAAAGAAGATTTAATATTTTTGGCTGGGAGATATTTTATGATAACAGTTCCTGTCTTAATAAGGGACTAGAACAATACAGATGTGGAGGGGTCATTTTAATATTCTGAAAAGAACTGAGAATTTATCTTTTTGAAAAACAAGCTTCGAAGAGCTGTTTGGGAATGAATTCTCTTGCTTGGGAGACTTTAGCAAAGTGCTTAGAGATTGCAAGGAGTTATCAAGCTGAACCTGTTATTCTCAACTAGTGTTCAAGTATAGATGAGGTATTTATCTTCTTTCGTCTGAAATTATAGCAGAATTAAGAAACTTAAATTATTGATGCATATCTAGCTTACTGGTTATTAAGAAAAAGTAAGTGTGTAAATATAGGACGGTTTGTGTTTTGGGTTGGTGAATTCATTTGTTGTATAAGTTGAATATGGAATAGATGTTAATATCTATGGTTTCTCCATTGAGTGCTGGGATATTATCATTATCTTGGTTTATCTGTTGAATGTCATGGTCCATCACCCCACTGTCATCTTCTAGCATTTTCTCTGCTTGTACCATCAAGAGGGCTGTTTTGAAGCTATGTACCAGCAAAGCAGCAGATTGCAAAGGCCTCCAAGCTGAATTCATCAAATTTGGTGTAGGTTCCCTGCCACTCCCTTTGGCAAATCATTTTAACAATGTGATTTGTTCAGGTTTTCCACAATTTTAGTCCCAGCACATAATCCATCCTATTCATACATCTAGAGATCTATCCAATCTTGAATCATCATAATTGGGCCTACAGTTGCCAAACTTTATGCTATCTTGTTAGACATGCAGTTTTTGAGCACTTGGAGAGAGCTAAAGTTAGAGCTCAAGCAGGCCAACTTTAGGGCAGATTATCAAACCATTGACCACTTCTTTACCCTCTAGGCTATTATTGAGGAGGCTCATCACCAATCATCCAGTCTTTATTGGCGTTTAAATTAGCACCTCTGGAGTACTTATTGTAAATGGTCAGCTATTGCAAGTGTTATAGTACTGCTCCTTCGGATTATAGAGAGGAAGATCTTTCTTTGCTAATGTAATGTGTAAGAAAGGGGTAGAATAGACTAAGGTTCCTATCCTTTTGTACTCAGCAACAGCACACAAGAGTGCACAAACACAATGCACCGTAGCTAAGATTTTCTTTGGTTTCTGCAGATCTTAACTACAACTAAACTAGCTTTTAATCTATCCTATTTCCTCAAGATAAACAAAGCATGAGGGCATAGGAGCGGGAATGGATGGTTGGATCACTTGAATCCACCGTCTCCTTAGAATATGGCCGAGGCTCTGAACTCTCGGATATACGCTGGGATAAGGTTTTATACAAGCAAACACTCTTCACAGTAAGTTGGATCTGTGACTTGCCAAGGAGGAATAACCCCTATCCAAGGTATAGGCTAGGAATCAGCTTACTAGAAACAAAAAATCACAATGACTTGGCCAACAAACTTGCTAAGGAGGAGGAACCCCTGTCCCAAGTATAGGTTGAAAGTCAATCCATTAAACAACATCACACAATAACTTTTGATAACAAATATCCAAGGAGGATGAACCCCTATCCGAGGAGAGAAATGAAACAACAAGCTATTTAACACAAAACGTTGAAAGGACTCAAATCTTTGGATCAAAATGCAAGCGCCTTCTGATTTTCTTCTTTAAATCTCTTCAACGAGTTACAAAGATTGGGACATGCAAAGGCACGAAATCATGCACAATTGCTGATCAAACCAATTAACTCTCATCCAAGAGTGAACAAATAATCACTTTCAAACTTGTGGCAACAATGGCACAGCAATTTTGCATAGTAAGTAAAGGTTAAACAAATAATGAGCCCAAGGCTCTTATTTATGGAACTCAAAGGAGTAGGGAACCCTAAAATCTCCTTGAGTTAACATATAGTTCTTGCCAATCAATCAAGCAAGATTTATTCCTAAGAAAGGGGAACAAATAATTAACTGGAAATCTACTTCAGTTAATTGAAACTAAACAAAGAGTCAACTGGAAACTACTTTAGTTGACTAAAACTAAACTAAAGGTAAACTTTAATACAAAGTATGCCTCCAAAATAGACATCCACGTTTAGTGGAGATCTGAGATCCACAAATTATGAAAGTCAATTAGACATCCCCAATCAATGAGATTTGACAATGCATGATTTGTGGGATGTGGAGTTAACTTGGAAAGGGGCATCAAGTTAACTCCAATTACATTTAATGTCTTTTTGAGTTGACTTGGAAAGAGGCATCAAGTCAACTTCAAGTATCATAAATGCCATTTGGAGGGTAGGACGTCCTTCTTTGGTGCATTTACAACTCACCACTAGTCAACAGTGTTTCTATCCATTCGTTGACTTCTCCAGCCTCTGGGTAGTTAATGCTTTGCAGAATGATGATGTGGCGCTTTAGCATTACTTCACCTGTCATGAGTTGATGTTAGAAGTCTATACACTGGGCAGCTACCTCATCGAACTTGGTAGACAAAGCTGCCATCTTGGCCAACTTGCAACCATCTGGATCATCAAGGAAGGTGTCCCGGATGACATCTCTAAACTGATTCTACATTGTAACCATCTCAATGTATTCTCCTCCCTCGCACTAATATTCTATGTGACGGAAAGATATTACCAACGTTCTTGCGAAGTTGATAATATTGGTGACCACCCGTCAATAGTCAATCAATTCTACTGAATGGGCATCCTAGGCTTTCACCTTGTATGCCAGTTGTTCTTTCCAAGCAAAGAGGTGTTGCTTGTTTTCCTCAGAGTAGACTGATTGATATAACAATTGCAAGTCTACAATTGTGGTTTCATCTCCTAGCCTCTTCTCTACTATTCTTTGCTCTGATTGTTGAATCTCTGCATGGAGTCCATGTGCTCTATCTCGTAACTGGTATACATTCGCCAGTATACATCACCCTCTGAGAACAAATTCCTCCACTTGATCTCTCAAGTGTTTTCCATATGTCATCAGTTGTTGATGGTTTTGCTTTGCGGGAAGATCCAGTAATTCCTGTAGTAAGGCTGAGACATTCGAGTTGTCGTGCATCAAGCTGCAAATGTACATCTTCAACTGTTGGTTTTCAGCCTTTAAGGTTGTTTTCTCCTTCCCATCCTCTTGAGGGAGAAAAACCCAGCAAATAATATCTCTTATATTATTGAGTCACAATAAGAATGTCTCCTTTACAATAGGCCGATAAGAAGGCCAATACACATCATCTCAGTCTGATGCAAATGCAGAACTCAGTAATACAGACTGCCAATAATATTCTCTGCCTTCTACACAGATCACAATCTGCTCTTTTCATAGACTCGCACTTGAAGAATTCGAACTTGACATGTATGGAATGAAAGCTAATGAATGATCTCAGACTTAGATAACAGATCGACTGATCTGCTCTGTTCTTTCCTCTTATTCGCACCTTTAGACTAGAGATGGAACAAATGTAGAATGGATGATAAAACAAGGAGGAAAGAATCGATATATATACATGCTTGAAAGAGGACGCACCTCTTCACTATCTCCAAGTCAGCCTTCACAAGTAATATAATATTTACTAATTAAGAAGTCGGCCACCAATGAAGTGAAGTCTTCTTCATAAATATTCGCGCCTAGAGGAGAGAGAGGTCGACCTCAAAATAGGTAACTCTTCACTAATAAAATCGTGCCTTTAGATGTTTATAAATTAAATAGCCTCATTTGCTATTATTTAATTTATCAAGTAAGGAACAATCGATAGGCTGGAAGAATACGAACGAAGCTGTAATATAAACATCAACAGTCTCTATGATGAACTCATGTTTTGCATTCCTTTCCACGTGAACTTGCTTCTTTAAATTCTTTGCCTACATGTCTTGTGGGACATGGTCGAATTCTGTGAAGTCAAGCTCATAGGAGGGCCTTTCCCTCTTCCTACCTAGGAAACCCTCAAGCCAAATAGAATCTCGGCTAGCTTCGCTAGAAGGAGGAATATGGGGCCCTTGAATGCCCGAAGAATGAGACTATGTTGGAGTGACGTCTCTCGATGGCGAGTCCAAGTAAATGGGGACTTGTGACTGCTGTGATGGTGGTGATGTAGGTGGCTCTGTTTCTAACACAGGCATCGTTTCTGTTGTTGTTTATGTTGTTGGCGATGTCCCTTTAGGCTATGTCTCTGCAGTGACTATCTCTATCACCTGCTCAAGGGCAGCGATTCCCATGACTATCTCAAGCGTATGTGTGGCTGTCTCCAAGTATGACTCTTGCGGTCTTCCCCTTGTGTGTCCAGACATCCACATCCCTTTGGGAGGATTGCACCACTACTTTTGTCTAGGCTTCTTCCTTGATGAGGAAGGTAGTGTAGATTGAACTTGTGGCGGGTCTATTCTAGGAAGTATTACCTTCCTTGTCTTCTTGCTGTCGAGGTAGAGTTGACTGTTCCTGACAACTCTACTTGTTCTTTCCTCTATAGATGGGTTTTCTTTTGCGTACCAATCCACTTTTGGGAGTGGTTGTGAGTCTACTGAATCTACGAAGAATGAGGGGAGAATAACTTTCCCCTCATCATCAAACAAACCCTTGATATCCTCTGACATAAAGTCAGCTATTTGAGAGAGCCTGAACCTGCTATAGTTTCTTCTTCGTACTCCATACTCATCGTCACAATTGACCCAATAAACTTCCATAGAAGATTCATGTGATGAGCGTTGCTCGAGATGCGCCACATAGAGACCTCTGGGATCATATGACCTTCTCTCAATGAGGTATTTGAGATTTAGTCTCACCGTTTCTTGGCTCATCAACTTGGCATCGGTCGTTCTATATCTATAGAGTCCCATCTCAACGAGAAAGTTCACAGCTGGCTTCTTCTTCAATCGCAAGTGAGTGTGAACTTTGGCCAACTGCCTTAGGAATTCCATGAAAACTAACCTATCTGAAGGGTAGCGTGGCATCATGGCGGGGTGGCCAATGTAGCCATACACGCATATGTAGGTGAAGGTAGGGAATTGGATAAACCAATCCGCTCAATCCACCATTGCCTCCTTGTCTACTTGTGAAATACGTACGTGCATCTCACGGTCTAGGTCTCGTACAGTGTGCATGATGAAGAGGTCACTTGTCCTTTTGAAGTGTCACTCTGCTTGAGTAAACTCAAGACATGCAAAGTGTTCATGGACCTTTTGCGCACCTAAGGTCCCCATATTGTTTAATATCCTGAACTCGCCTTGGAAGGCAATCTCGTATACTAGGTAAGAACACTTGTGGAACCTATGAGCCTCTAGAAACCCGATAATTTGTTGGTGGAGTGTATCACTGATCAGGGTGGCCCAGTCGTAATGTTACCTCTTGCTAACAATCTTCACAATGACGTAGTACATCCATGACTGAAACTGATTGCCCTCCTCCTGTCCAGTGACTGTTGAGTAGAGTGATCAACACGACATACTCATCTTTGAATTCTCCTCGTCCAACCAACTTAGGCAAGGTAGCCTTTATCACTTTCAGCCATTTTTCTGCCATTATTCCTTGGCATTTATTCTTGGCTGCCTCAAATGCTCTATCGCATTCTATCACTGATATAACTACGTTGGTAGGGCATGATGGAATACCAAAACATTTTCAATGTCTTTTGGCTTCAAACTGCAGATTACTCTCCCATCTTCTGATCTGATTTCTCTCGTGGTAGGATTGTAATGCTTAATGCAAGCGATTACAAGCTCCACACTCTGTAATGTGATAGGGATGGACACAGCCTGAAGCAACCCAGATTCCTCTATGTTCTGTAATGTTATCTGATTCATGCCCTCCAGGTCTTCTAGATCAACCACTGGATTCTTTTGATACAAGTTTGTGTCAGTCGTTTTCAGGTAATCATGGTACAAGGTCGTCTTGGTCTTGTATTGTGTCAGAACCCTGGTGGTTCTTTGAATGAAACCCTAACTGTTTTTGTGTCGTTTTTGAAGTTTTTTTTGATTTTTTTTGAGGTTTTCACAGGCAAATGAAAAAAATTGCGATTTCTCCAGAAATGCTGAATAAATTCATAAAAAATAAATAGCATCCGAAAAAGCTTTGAAAATGCTCAGGAAAGATAGGCGCACCAATTTATTTCATTTCCAGACAGTTTACAAATGGCAAATACAATATATGAAAGGAATATGAATTTATTAAATTAAAAACCTGATTTTCTTCTTTTAATGGCGGCTGCAGCAGATTAAAGAAGGTACGGCCAGAAATAAGAAGGCTTCTTCAGCTCACAAAGACATAAAAAAAACAACCATAAACACGTAAAGAACCTGATCATCTTTATTCGCAGCAAATGGTACTCAGCTGATAATAAATGGCTGTGAAGAGCACAAATTCGTACACATAACAAGCAGCTAAAAACAGCAGATGATAATCTTTAATATTCTTCAATGAAACCCTTCAATACTTGCAAATATCTTCAGTCTTTATGCTCAAATACTGTACCAAACACTATTCCCGTGCACTGTAGCATTTCACTATTCACGGATCACTGTAGCGCGGCACTGTAGCGTTACTGTTCACGTTACTGTAGCAGCAGATCAATAACTTTGATTTTCTCTTCTCCAATGATGTTTATTTCAACAAACTAAATCTGCTCTTCAAACCCTTGATGATTCTCCTTCAATAAGCACAAATTCGACTTCTGTATGAAGCCAACTAGATGAGCAATCTTAAGCTGATCTTTCACAACTTCAGAAAGCTAGACTAAGAAGAGGTATCGTTCTCCGAAGCCTGGAATGACTGAAATCTGCAGAAACCCTTGTTTCTCCAACTCCAGTAGTTCTCAGAGAGAAAAGACAAATTAGAATAACATTTCATAATGGTTCGATTTGTCTTGACTGCAAAATATATCCTCTCTTCAATAAAATTCGACCCAATGCTCTTTTAATTAATCATTTAAATTAAATGATTAAATTCGTCTTTTTAAGACTTAGGAGAAATCTATTTAATAATTGGCACTTATTTTAATGAATAATAAATATTCATTAAATCAAAAATTAATACTTTATTATAAAGTATAATAAATACTTTATAACAGGCCAAATTAATTAAATAATTTAATATTTCAATAAAGTGACTTTAATATAAAGTCAAATTATTAAATATTTAATAACTCAATAAATACTCCTTATTTCTCCATCAAATCAACCAACTGCTGAACTGGGTCGAATCTGAGCTGAATAACTGCGCCAGGTGCCCTGCCCGAAATAGCAGCTTCCGCCTGACCTAACTTTCTAAAAATAGAAAGTTCCTGAAAGAGCTCTCTGGAAGATTCTGCGAAGGCCCAACCTGCCACAACTGCGAAACTGGAGCTACCAAACACTGGATAACTGCCTCCGATGATCCTCTGCGCACCCTGTCAGCCTACGAGGATCGAAATTATAGGCTAACTCCTCGACAAACAGTGTCAGCTAAACGGGGACATGACAGTCCGCCCTCCCTGAAATTGCTTGTCCTCAAGCAATCTCTGCAAATACAGCTGCACTGCACCACCTGGATCCCATGGATAGTACCGGACAATGTTCCTGCTGGCCACAACGGACTCCTGTAACTCCCACAACTGATCAGCAAGAAAAGAGTACCATTCCCCATTAACCTCAGTGCGGTCCGGCATAGGATCAAGAAGCTCAGAAGGAGGCAAGTCAAACAACAAGCAACACTTACCCCCTAAAACTGCACGAGATATACTATCATCCAACATATCAAGCACGTGCATGCTAGAACTGTGCACCTGAAACAAAGTGTGTACCTGCGGATCAATCACGAAGCCATATGCACTCTGCACCATATACACACTGTGATACTCCTCCGTGAGCTGAGTCTGAAACCCTAGTGCACTAGTAGGATCCCAAACGCTATCATCACTCTGCTCAAGGCCAGGATCAGGTGAGTTACCCATATCAAACTCAAAGAGCGGATTGTCGTATGTAGAGATAACATCTGTCTCAAACAATGGATTGGTCACAAACGGAACCAAACCACTAGGATGATCCCAAACGACTGCCTCAGAACCCCTGGGGTACTGAGCATTACCATGCCTGGTCTGCACAAAATCCCCCTCTACCTTCTCGCTCTTCCCACTAACGAGAGAGATAGAACGAAGGCTGCCATCTGTAATACCCCTCAACACATATTTCTTGCCCTGGACCTCAAATCTCATCTCCATTTTAGGTAAGTTGAGGGTGAACACACTGATATCCTGCAGCCATCTCATACCCAACACTAAATCCATCCCTCCTAAGTTGACAACATAAAAATCTGCCTGCAACTCATAATCAGTCAGCATGAGAGTGAGATTACAAATCCGTCGAGTGCAAGTGAGTGTATATCCATCTGCCACCCGAACTCTGAATCCAGCGAAATCCTCTGTCTGGAGTCTACATCTGTTGACGAAGCTCTCGTCAATGAAATTGTGTGTGGCTCCAGTGTCGAGCATGGCAATACATCGCTGTCCTTCCACTAATCCCCTAAACCTGAATGAGTCATCCCGTACACTAGCAGATAATACCAACGGGGATAAGTTGGCATCGGGCCCAAACTCCGTAGAAGCATTCCCTGCCTCTGCATGTTCTGAAACAACCTGCTGGTCTGAATCATCAGACTCGTCATCATCATAGTAAACCCACATGGCACGGTTGGCTTTGCCCTTCGGTCTCAAAGGACAATCGTGCTCCTTGCTGTAGGGTGCTTTGCACCAATAACAAAGTTGTTTCTTCCTGCATTCCTCCCGAGTTGCATCATCAATTCTTGCAACTGGTTTCCTTTTAGGCTCTACAACTGGTGTATGACTCTCCTCAATAGGCAAGTTATTGGTTTTAGGCGGAAATTGTTTCTTCGGAGCAGCAAGCTCCATACTCCTTGCCTTCCGCATCGCCTCCTGAAGTGTAGTAGGATCAAACGCCTTGACCCAACCTCTCATGGGTTCTGTCAAACCCTCAACGAAGAGTATGATAAGTCTCCTCTCCGAAATCCCTGTCACCATGACTGCCACTCTCTGAAACTCGCCAATGTATGCATCCAGACTACCTGTCTGTCTGAGCTGAGCCAACTCTCTGAAATACAATTCCGGATCTTTCTTATCAAATCTCTCTATCAGTCTGCTAGTGAACTCCTGATAGGTATTAACCGCATGATGGCCTAGCGTATACATGCCGTGGTGCCACCAATCATGTGCTACTCCGTCAAGATGTAAAGTAGCAAATTTAATTGCCTCATCCTCCTGCATAGGCCTAAGTGACAAGTAGTTGTCCAATTTCTGGACCCAAGACCTAGCTGATGTCTTTTCCGACCCATCAAAATATGGCAGTGTAATCTTGCTTACAGCATACTGTAAATCCCTATTCACCTGTGGCTGTGGCTGATGATGCTGAGGGGGTCTACGGTCAAATCTACCTCCTCCTCTGGGTTTATAGACATCTATAAACTCGTGAAATGTGAGTGCCTGTCGGATCTCCGGCGCTAGTGACATGTACTCACCGTGAAATCTCGTCAAGTCTGCCACTGACATGCCATTCTGTGGCTGGAACTCCTGATGATGCACCTGATGCTCTGCTCCTGGAGTCTGTGGTGGAGTCTCTCTGGGTAAGAAAGTAGGCTGGCCTGGCCTACGCTCCTGATAAATCGGTGACGGCTGTCTAGGTGCTGATGCCAATGGCTGATCCACTGGAGTAGTCCCGCTCGTCTGACCAATCTGTATGAAGTGTGGCTGTGTGGGTGTACACTGTCTAATAGTACCCATCAACTGAGACATCATATCCATCATATTGTCATGCCTCCGTCTAAACTCCTCATCGGTGATATCACCCTCTGCATGTGCCTTCCCTGGATCTCTACGTGCCTCTGTAGGAATCTCACGATCTGCCATTAGGGTTGCAACGCTGTTCTCACTACTGTTCGAACTGGATCTGTGAATCCCTAATACCCCTGACACTGTCTGACCCTCTGGAATAGGTGGACCTGTCCAATCTTCGTCTTTGCCTGTCCCTACGCCTCTCATATACTGAATAGGTTCTCGGCTCATGAAAAGGCAAGCAAAAAGCACTCCGAATACTGAAAAAGCACTGAAAAAGCACAGGATGGCAGGAGATCTGTGCTCTGATACCACTGTCAGAACCCTGGTGGTTCTCTGAATGAAACCCTAACTGTTTTTGTGTCGTTTTTGAAGTTTTTTTTGATTTTTTTTGAGGTTTTCACAGGCAAATGAAAAAAATTGCGATTTCTCCAGAAATGCTGAATAAATTCATAAAAAATAAATAGCATCCGAAAAAGCTTTGAAAATGCTCAGGAAAGATAGGCGCACCAATTTATTTCATTTCCAGACAGTTTACAAATGGCAAATACAATATATGAAAGGAATATGAATTTATTAAATTAAAAACCTGATTTTCTTCTTTTAATGGCGGCTGCAGCAGATTAAAGAAGGTACGGCCAGAAATAAGAAGGCTTCTTCAGCTCACAAAGACATAAAAAAAACAACCATAAACACGTAAAGAACCTGATCATCTTTATTCGCAGCAAATGGTACTCAGCTGATAATAAATGGCTGTGAAGAGCACAAATTCGTACACATAACAAGCAGCTAAAAACAGCAGATGATAATCTTTAATATTCTTCAATGAAACCCTTCAATACTTGCAAATATCTTCAGTCTTTATGCTCAAATACTGTACCAAACACTATTCCCGTGCACTGTAGCATTTCACTATTCACGGATCACTGTAGCGCGGCACTGTAGCGAAGCACTGTAGCGCGGTACTGTTCACGTTACTGTAGCAGCAGATCAATAACTTTGATTTTCTCTTCTCCAATGATGTTTATTTCAACAAACTAAATCTGCTCTTCAAACCCTTGATGATTCTCCTTCAATAAGCACAAATTCGACTTCTGTATGAAGCCAACTAGATGAGCAATCTTAAGCTGATCTTTCACAACTTCAGAAAGCTAGACTAAGAAGAGGTATCGTTCTCCAAAGCCTGGAATGACTGAAATCTGCAGAAACCCTTGTTTCTCCAACTCCAGTAGTTCTCAGAGAGAAAAGACAAATTAGAATAACATTTCATAATGGTTCGATTTGTCTTGACTGCAAAATATATCCTCTCTTCAATAAAATTCGACCCAATGCTCTTTTAATTAATCATTTAAATTAAATGATTAAATTCGTCTTTTTAAGACTTAGGAGAAATCTATTTAATAATTGGCACTTATTTTAATGAATAATAAATATTCATTAAATCAAAAATTAATACTTTATTATAAAGTATAATAAATACTTTATTATAAAGTATAATAAATACTTTATTATAAAGTATAATAAATACTTTATTATAAAGTATAATAAATACTTTATTATAAAGTATAATAAATACTTTATAACAGGCCAAATTAATTAAATAATTTAATATTTCAATAAAGTGACTTTAATATAAAGTCAAATTATTAAATATTTAATAACTCAATAAATACTCCTTATTTCTCCATCAAATCAACCAACTGCTGAACTGGGTCGAATCTGAGCTGAATAACTGCGCCAGGTGCCCTGCCCGAAATAGCAGCTTCCGCCTGACCTAACTTTCTAAAAATAGAAAGTTCCTGAAAGAGCTCTCTGGAAGATTCTGCGAAGGCCCAACCTGCCACAACTGCGAAACTGGAGCTACCAAACACTGGCTAACTGCCTCTGATGATCCTCTGCGCACCCTGTCAGCCTACGAGGATCGAAATTATAGGCTAACTCCTCGACAAACAGTGTCAACTAAAACGGGGACATGACATATTGTACCTAAGAGTACTACATCCTAAAAAACTCAAAGATTGATTGTGCACACGACCTTGTTTTGACACTTTCCGAAAACCCCTAAAAATAGCGCCTGCCGAGAAGTATTTTTCCAGAAAAAATCTGCAACATGGGTTTGGTTCGTGCTTCAATGATGAACAAACCCAATTCCTCAAAATTTTGATTCTAAAACTTTTTCAAAAAAACCCCCAAAAATAGGGGCAGCAAGTTTGTTGTTTCTGGAAAATCTGATGAGAGGGGTTTCACTGGAAAATTATTTTGATTCTGCCCAGTTGATCAGATCTATGGTAGCCTATTGATTTGTGTGACATGCAAGAATACCCAAGACAAGAAAAGAGGAAGTAGACAAGATGGATTGGAAGTTTTTATCTGTATTCCTGAGAAAATTTGTCTCTAAATCCAACCTCTGATAAGAAATCTTCCTCTGCCTCTGATCTTCAATCAAAAACCCTTGCCAGATCTTGAAAGGACGTCCTTGAGAGCTTATTGTTGTTTTGATCTTCAACCTGCAAAAGAAATAATGAATAAGGACGCCTAGATCTACTTTATATAGACTCAAGCCTGAATCCTTGAAGTTTGGGCGCCTAACTCATGATCTCAGCCTGATTTGGCCAAGTTTACCTCCAAAATATCTTAACTGAAGTCAACAAACTTGCCTTTGACCTTTTTAGGCGTCCATTTTGAGCTCGAGTGCTTTTTAACCATTTTTTGCCATGTTGAATGACCTTTGTTTGATCCTTACTTCAAATTGATCGTTTGATCCTGAGCAGCTGCTGATAGATTCACTGTTGAGCTGGATCTGTGCTAAAGAGATGTGCCTGGGAGATGCTAAGCCGGAAAACTAAGTTTTAGGCTCCAGAAGACTAGGCACCTTTATTCAGCAAGGGCGCTTTTGCACTTGCCTTAATCAATTTTCAACGTCTCTTCTTCAACTTCTTTATTTAGACCTCTCATGCTCTAACTTGATCTCCTTGTTGACTGATAAGTCAAACAATCTCGCTTGACGATTCATCAGGTGGCCAGCTCGATCCTGAAAAGGATGGCTGGTGTCTCAGTTCCTGAAAGTCAATTTAAGGCATCGGCGAGCAAGGGCGCCTTTCTTCAGTAGGGGCTCTTTTGTTCTTTCTAATCAGTTATTTTTTGTTGAAAACTGCTTCAATTTGATCTCCGTCATTAAATGATTGCCTCGTTGGAATCCTTCGTAGATGATTTCGTTGTCGAGGTTGATCCAAACGGGGAAGATCTTCATGGGGGCCTGTTGTGACCTTTTCACACATTGCCCCATTGCAAATGGGGACCCTTTGTTTTTGCTTTTTGGGTCTTTTCTTGGCGTCACAACTGCTTATCACCATGTTTCTTTACAATGAGGAGTTAAAGTTTTATATGGTCACCCGAATCGAGTAAAGAGTTTGAGCCTGGATCACTGTGCAAACGTCATCATTGTGCTTAGGAGACCCCAGAGACGAAGATCGACTATCATTTCAGTCAATTTTGACACCTACTTTTTAGGGTTTTCACTTTGGCCCCCTATTTTTTAGGACCTACTTTTTTGGCACTTTTGAGCAATTCTGAGATCCCTATTTTTTAGGGGCTATTTTTAGAAAGTTGCTATTTTGGGAAAGGTTTCTATTTTTAGAAAGTTTCTATGTTTGGAAAGGGTTTGAATTTCAAAAATCCACTCAAAAGTTCCAAAAACTCAACAGAACTCTCAGAAAATCGATTTGAAAATTTTATGAATTCATGATGAAAATTCTGAAAAACGTTAAAAATCTGGAAAAATCATTGGAAAAATCACAGAAAAGTGGTGAATAATCTGGAAAAATCAGTCAAGAAATCAAAGAGAATAGTGAGAAATCTGAGAAATTCATGAAGAAATATGAGAAATTCATGGAGGGGCCTGAAATTCATGATGAATTTGCCTAAGTGTGGAGTCCAACCAGCATGGAGAAGGAAGAAGTTAATGTCAAAAGAGCTTCAGCCAGAAAAGATGGCAGGGATGAATGCAAAGTCCGCCCTTGAGTGGCATGAAGGATTGGCCAAGTCCGCCTTGGACAAATAAAGGAAATGGCAAGCTAGGAAGCCAAGTCCGCCATTCAATGGCAAAGTATGAGTGAAGTCCACCCTTGGACAAATGGACAATGACATGAGTTGGTATGAAGTCTGCCCTTGGCCTAACATGAGATGAAGTCCGCCCAGCACCATAGGTAATGGCATGGCAAGGGGTAAAGTCCGCCCAGCCACTTAAGAAATCAATGGCATGAGTTAAAGAGAAGTCCGCTCCAAGGGAAGTGGAAAGAAAATAAGTTAGTGACAAGTCCGCCTTGGAAGGAAAGTATAAATGGCTTCAATACTTGCCAAGTCCGCCCTTGGACAAAATGAGAAATGGCTTGGAGATAAAGCAAGTCCGCCCTTGGACAAATGTGGAAAAGAAAGCTGGATTAAACATGGGCTAAAATTTTTATGGCACAAGTCAAATGAAAATTCGCCTTGGAAGAATATACATGGCTCAAACATAAGGTAAGTCCGCCATCAGCTTGAAAGTTATTTGGCAAAGACTTAGCAAACTCCGCCCAGCAATGGCTTAAACATGTGGCAAGTCCGCTAGCCAAAGAAACAAATGGAAAATACAAATGGCATGGACTTTGGAAAGTCCGCTACTCCTAAAGTGCTTTGAAAAGTCAATGCAGAAGGTAAAGAAAGTCCGCCAGCTGGAGGATGGATTAGAAAATGTATTGGAAAGTCCAACCTCTCATGGAAAATGAATTTGGAAAATGTTTCATACAGTCCGCCAGCTGGAAAGTGAATTGAGGAAACATCTTAGGAAGTGCGCCCAGCCTAGAAAACATTTGGAAAAATATTTTGACAAAGTCTAAACACCTCATGGCATAAAGTTTCTAAAGTGCGCCCACCTTAATAAAGGTATTTGGTAGAGTGTTTGGAAAGTCCGCCATGTGGAGAGGTGCTTGGAAATAAAGTAAGAAGTCCGCAATCTTTTGGAGAGGAGCTTGGAAAAAGTCATATGAAGCCCACGTGGACTAAAAGGAGGTTGGCAAATACAACACAAAGTCCACTTTAAAGAGAAGAATAAATGGTGAATGGAAAACAAGTAAGAAAGTCTGCCATCTCTCCAAAGACCTTGGCATAAAGTCTAGCAAGTCCGCCTAGAGAGAGAGAGGATAAATATAAATCAGAAAATATTTCTTGAAATCTGCCTAGGGAGTGGTAGATAAATAGCAAGGTGGAAAGTAAATAAGATAGAAAAATAAATGGAAAGAAGGCAATCACCTTGGGAATTCGCCATGACATTTGGACAAGTGGATTAAAAAAAAAACAAGTCTTAGAGAGTTCGACTTCTAGAGAGAGAGTATGGCAAATCAGTGAGAATTTTGATTTCGGGAGATAAAATGGAGAATTAAATATGAAATATGCTTGTGCCAAGATAAAAATTGCAAAGAGAATATGAAATTCGCTTTGAAATGATAAATTCGACACAAAATTCACCGTGACTTCAGGAGCGAGAGTGTTAAAGATTTCAACACGAGGCCAGAATTCAGGAGAGAGAAAATGAAAATCTTCATCC
This sequence comes from Sequoia sempervirens, assembly GCA_007258455.2. Taxonomy (NCBI): domain Eukaryota; kingdom Viridiplantae; phylum Streptophyta; class Pinopsida; order Cupressales; family Cupressaceae; genus Sequoia; species Sequoia sempervirens. Next base: position 46,367 of record VDFB02253999.1, read on the forward strand.
AACATTGGGATTGATGAATAATTTTCCCATGGCTAAGTTTAAAAAAATAAAATAAAGATAAAATCAAATAAATTAGCCATTTTGGAGAAAATTAAAAGCTTTCAAAGCTTACCCTGAAAAGTTATCTTTAGGAGAGAGAAAATCTGAAACAAATTTGTTTTATTTTATTGCAGGTGGATGACTACACAAGGCGAATCTTCAAAGAGGAAAATGGCAAAGAAAGTATAAAGTCCGACTTGAAGGGAGGTGATAAAAAAAAAACTTGGGAGTCCACCCTTGCACATGGCAAGACCAATAGGAAGTCCGCCAAGAATTTGGCATCATGAAGACAACGACAGGCACACGTCAAGTACATCCAACTTACACAAGCCAAATTCAAAATTGAAGACAAATCTACCAGCGAAGTTTATTTGAGCACAAAAATGGCCAGAATCTTGAAGATGTTACAAAATGAAATTGAATAGCCAAAATTTGGCTAAGTATGGGAAATTCTCCACGGAGAAAGTTCCAATTTCCTCCATTGCGGCAAAAGCACAAGGGAGTTCCTCTCCAAATTCAAGGCACGTGAAGGAATTCCAAAGCAATCCGAGAAGAAAGACTTAATAACTTCAAGTCTGAATAGGTGCTCCAAGGCGAGGAGAGAAGAAGAAGCCAAAGTAATCCAAGATCAAAGTGCAAAGGACAGAATCATTGGCAGGAAAAAAATATTCTAAGGCAAGAACATGGAAAAAGAACAAAGTAACCAAGGAGGACATCCAACCTACTGAAGTGGCGCCTCGACCAATCAGATTGTTCCAAGTCAGCACATCCAGATTCAATAACTTTCTATTTTACTGTTGGTTCATATTTAGCAAAAAGGACAAGTGTCCTCGAATGTAATTTTCTCATTGGTCGAGAAGTAGTTAGTTGCAACAAACCCTAATTAGGGTTTTATTCTGTAATCTCGGCCGTTGATCCTAAATTAATCTTGGCCATTGAACTGTAATCGGGGAGCCTATAAATTGAGCTCACCCCCTCATTTGTAAAGCATGGGAGCATGTTGCAAAACATGTTAAGATAAGTAATTGTTGTGTATGACTGCCAAAGTAATAAGTAATGCATGCATTGTTTTGATGGTGATTGCTTCTCTTATTTTGGAGTTGGCATGGTTCTTATCCCTCATCATAGTTTAGATTTTATTTCAAGTATGTTAGATGAATGCAAGATTTGATAAGTATTGATTTATGGTGAAACTTTTGCTCATACTTTCTTTGAATGGATGATTTTCATTCAATGCGTAAAGTTAGCCTGAGCTTACTTTGTGGATGCTTAACTTCTGTCTAGATAATTATTGTTCAATTTGATGGTAGTTATTCATGACGTGAAAATCATAAGCACACTCCCTTGAAGATTGCACCCACTTTGTGTAGTTGTCGTTGAGCGTGGCGAAGCAAAGCGTGGTTATTCGTTTCACCAAGTCGATACTGTCTCTTGAATTCTTAGGAAGTAGACTAGAAATTCTAAACCTTTCTCTCCTTTTTTTAGTTTGTTTGATCCAAGACCCAAACAGTAGACCTTCATTGTCTAGACCTTCATTGTGAATTGAACAAGCCTAGCATAAGTCCCCTTGTCATAACTAGCAAATCACATTAAACCACAGAGCTCATCCACATCTAACTAAAACATTGGAATTACCATATGATCTTCCTTGCAGTCTTAGCATACGAGGTAGTTTTTCAAGAGGGGATAGAGCATCTTTGACACTTTATTCTAGAATGTTTGTTGTGTCACAAAACACGCATCAACAAGGCCCTTCAGCCATTTGATAGCATCTAAGTGCCCAAAAGAAAGGGCACCTTTCTTCAATAAGGGTGCCTTTTTCAAGATACTTAGCACATTTTCCAGTGTTCTTTCGTTCTTGCCTTTGTAGCGTTTCTCGCTTGATTGCCTCCTCAATTGATCAATCACTACAATTGTTTGGCTCATCTCGCAAGTTCGCTGATGGATTCATTGTGAAGCTGGATCGAAGCTGGATAGCATTCACGAAGATAGCATTTCTCAACAGGTGACATCTTCATCACCCCATTCAAGGGCGCCTTTCTTCACCAAGGGCGCCTTTCTCCAGTCAAGCATTCATTTTGGATGTTATTCATAACAGCCTCTTTTCCTTCTGTTGACGATTGTTGGTGATCACTTTATCAGATGATCTCGTTGAATGTTTCGTTGTCAAGCCAGCAGGAGAATGCCGAGGATGACTACCTTGGATGAATCAAGAGATTGTATTTGACCCCTGAGATTCAAGGGCGCCTTTCTTTGGAAAGGGCGCTTTTAGCATTTTGAGTTGGTTTCTCCTTGGTAGCATTTCTAGAGTTAGCCAAATTTTGGCCTTTCCGGTTTCAAGAATCTCCTTCGTCAAACAGCATCCTTTTAGTCCTTTTTCGCCATGGTTGCGTCGTTGAAGCTTTTGAAGTCTAGCTTTCAGCACCTAGTATTGGCCAATCTGCCATTAATGGCTGCGAAGCTCCTAACTTTGTTCTTGAAAAATAGGAATAGACCCACCAGAGTAAAACGTATATTTTGATGATTCTGACTTGACCAGTGTGATCGTGAAGTCGATTAATCCTATTAAAATCATTTTCAATCATTTCTAGGAAGGTCCTATTTTAGGGGTTTACCCGAAAAATAATGGTATGAAACCCTAATTTTCAATTTTTTGAAAATTTGCACATATTTTCTTTAACAGAAACCCACAAAGACGTTATGTTTTGTTTGACCTAAAACAGACTTTTGACGGCATTTTTACATGATTTAGCTCAATTTATATAGAATGCCAAAAAATTATTTTGGGTACAACATTAGGCTCCGTCTAGTGACCATGTCAGATACCTATGGCATAGGAGAACCGAGAATCTCTAGTTTCGTAGACCAGTATATCTTATCAGTTTGGTAACGGAGTCAAGACTTTAATTCCACACACCTAAAAATTAGAGTTCACCTATTTATTGGGCTCACCAATTTATTCACCTACAAGACTACTAAGAAATCACCTAAAACACAACAATACTTTACTGAACGGGGAAACACATAACAACATAACGTTAAAGCAAGTAAAAGTATTTACAAAGAACTCACCCCATCCCGAAAGGGACGAAATGCTTCAAGTACTACCCACTGTAGGGTAGTGGAAAGAGCCTCCCATCTGAATGTGAGAGAATGAAGGAATTCTCTCCTGCAATATCATGAATTAGGAATGGCCCTAGCCAAAGGGAGTCAAATTTACCGTGCATTCCCTTTGGTTCGTGTCTCTTGTCCCATAACAGGACTTTGTCTCCAATCTCAAAGTCTCATTGCCGAGCCTTCTTGTCGAAGATCTTCTTCACTTGCTCTTGATGCTGAGTGATTTTATCAACTATCTCCACCCTCTCCTCTTGAAGTTTCATCAAGCACAAGATACGTTTCTCGATGGGATCTTTGAATTCCTCATCTTCTATCGCAGATGCCAGTTGTAAAGCGGACAACTCTAGAGTGATGGGTAACACAGCTTTCGTGCCATATAGGATCGTGAAGGGTGAAGTGTCGATAGCTCTCTTAGGCGTGATCCTATCAGCCCAAAGAGCGTCGTACAACTTTGTGTGCCAAGCCCATTGATTGGAATCAACCATCTTGTGCAAGATCACGACAATGTTCTTATTTGACGAATCGGCTTGTCCATTGCCTTGTGGATAGTAATCCAAAGAGTGGGACAATGTGATGTCGTAGTCGAAACAAAATTCTACTAACTCCTCTAACAAGAAGCTTGTAGCGTTATCAGTCACGATCTTTCTTGGTACTCCGAAGAGTGTAATGATGTTCTCCTTGAGGAAGTTACACACTACTTCAAAAGTAGCTTGCTTTGTAGGGATTGCCTCAACCCACTTAGTGAAATAGTCTGTCGCCGTAAGGACGTAGACATGTCCCTTGCTGGAATGAAGATTGATGGGTCCCACAAAGTCTATGCCCCATTGCTAGAATGGAGCATCTATCACCACCGGCCTTAGTGGAAGGGCTGACAGCTTAAGTTTACCAACAAATTGTCGGCACAACGTGCATCTATGCACCCAATCATATGCGTCGCGGAACAAAGTTGGGCAAAAGAATAATGCCTGCAGGATTTTGAATGCAGTAACCCTTGATGAGAAGTGGCCACCGCATTCTTGGTTATGGAATGCTTCCAACAACCGTCGTTGTTGGTCCTTACTAACGCATAGTAGGAACATTCCATCAAGCCCACGCTTGTATAGAACATTTCCTCCAAGCAGCTTGGTAGGCTTGATATCCAAGTTGTATTCCTGGACTCTTGCAATCCAATTGCCTCTTTTGGTGCCCATCTCCTGTTGAGTAAGGACACTCTTGACCATGGGATTTGTAACGTACACGGTGGTGTGAGAGTTTAGGGTGTAGAATTTGAAATTCTTGACAGCCCTCACAACCGCGTATGCATTTTTCTCTATCTGGGAGTACCGAGACTTGCTATCCTTGAAGTTGTTTCTCATGAAAGCTATTGGTGACTCAGTCTCTTCATTCAACTTTTGAGTCAGTATGGCGGAGAGAGTATGTTCTGACGCGTATCAATAAAGAATGAACTCTTTATCGAAATTAGGTCAAACCAATACTGGTGCTTTACTGATGGCCTCCTATATTTTCTCGAACGCCTTCCTTCTTCAGTCCATTTGAAGGCAGCCGTCTTCTTCATCATTGCTGAGATGTCTTTAGTCAACTCCGAGAAGTCGGGTACAAATCTCTGTATAAAGTTAACTTTGTCGAAGGAGTGTACCCCAGTTTTATTGGTAGGGAGAGTCAGGGCCTTGATTGCATCAACCCTATTAGGGTCTATCCGAGTCCCTTCCTTGGAGACGATGTGACCTAGCAATTTGCCTTCTGTCACTACAAAGATAGACTTTTTTGGATTCACTAATATGTGGTGGTACCTACACCTCTTGAACACTTTCACTAAGTGTTGAAAATGATCTTGTCGCTTCTTTGAGAATGTGGTAAGGTCGTCAAGATAAATGACTATCAGTTTGTCCTTTAAGTCGCCGAATGTCCTTTAAGTCGCTGAACGCCAAGTCCATGGCTTGCTGAAAAGTAGCACCGGCGTTGATGAGGCTGAAAGGCATCCTCTCGTAGGCAAACGTTCCCCAAGGAGTGGTGAACGCCATCTTGAGTTGATCGTCTTCAGCCACTGCAATCTGGTTGTATCCGGAAAAACCGTCAAGTAATGACAGCATCTCCAAACCGGTCACTGTTTGCAATGTATGCTCCATGATAGGCAAAGGATAATTATCCTTCATTGATGACTGGTTCAGGTTCCTGAAGTCTATGCAAATCCGGAATTCTCCGCTCTTCTTGCGTATAGGAACGATATTTAACACCCAAGTGGAATAGTGGATCGGGAATATGATCTTGGCATCCACCATCTTTTTCACCTCCACATAGATTGTGTCTTGGACATGCGAGTTGTAGTGTCTTGGCTTCTGCTTGAAAGGCTTGACGTCAGACTTAAGTGGAATTGCATGAGACAATTCCTTTGGCTTGAATGCTTTCAGGTCTTCATAGGACCACGCAAAGACGTCTTAGTATTGCTTGAATAGAGAGATAAAACTGTCGCTTTCCTCCACAGTGCAACATTTGCCTAAGTTGACAAGTCGAGGCTTATCTTCCGTACCAATGTTGCCTTGTTGGTAATCAGCTGACATCTTGTTGTTAGAATTCCTTTGATCCAGAACACGTTTGTCGTGTCTGTCAAATATATCCTCCAAGGATACTAAACCCTTGGGGATATTATTGCCTCTTAGTTGGATGATCCCAGATTCCGTGACTTCGGAATCTTCCACTATAGATTCTCTGAAGGGAGAAGCACTACCTTCAAAAAATAGATCTTGGTAATTGTCCCCCATGCAGAGGAACTCCTTGATGTCATCATCATTATCAAAGATCTGCCAATTGTCGTAGTTGTCGGGGATAGTTGGCCTGTAGATGAGCTTGATAGCGAAGGCATTCTGACGAAACGTCAGAATGGGGCATGAAGAGAGTTACCAATACCGCAAGGGCATCCGCTCTGCTATTTTGCTCGCGTGGTATGTACTTGATGTTGAATGCTTTGAACCAGTCGATCGCATTCCCCACCCTTTGTCAGTAAGACATAAGGCGACTTTTCCTTGCTTGATATTGTCCTCTGACCTGTTGAACAATCAGCTCTGCATCGCCTTCAACTTGAAGGTATCTTATACCCATATCTCTTGCATTTTTGAGGCCTAGTATGAGCGCCTCGTATTCTACAGTATTGTTCGTGTTATCAAACTGCAAGCGATAAGGAAATGGGTACAGTGTTCCTTCGGGAAAGGTAATGACAACTCCCGCTCCCAAGCCTGCTGTTGAGCAACTGTCGTCGAATTACATCTTCCACATTCTTGAATCTTCATTCAAAGTTTGATTGGACAGTGCAAAACTTTCTTCTTCTTCGGCTACTTCTGACAGCATGGCATACATGCCAGGACCCATGCTCTAATGTAGCACTTGTGCTTGTGGGTCCTGAGATTTCACCACCATGAATCTCGACTTCGCCTCTGGTTCCAACTTGAAGCTACCCTTTTTGAATGGGATTGTTGCGTACGACCAATCCAGTTGAATCTCGCCTCTAAGATCCTTGCAGAAGCTTCTGCTCAAGAGCATTCCATAACTGATTGGAATGTTAGCTATGAGAATGGTCATCATGATCTTCTTCTCCGAGCAGGACGCCAATCTTACTTGAGCATCCTTCAATTGGCCTACCAATGGCACAGGTTTTGATTCAAGTGAATAACACTTGTCGTGTGTTTCTGTGCATGATAGCCCTAAAGAGTTCATGATTTGTAAAGGCATGACGACGTCTAATGCCCCTGAGTCGATTATGCAATTGTTGAGTTTATACCCTCCCATATACAAAGATATGTAGAAGGGCTTTGGCTTTTCTCCCGTTGGTACGGAAGATTCCAGCAATGTGGGTTGTATGACAGCCAGCTTCTGTACTACCTTGAGAATCCGAACTAGTTGATCGGGATGATCCTGGAGATACTCCAGCTATGAGATTTGTACCTTCGTCTTCATCGTAGACGTCACGATATCAAAATTCGCCGAAGGTGGATCTTGAGTATTTGGTGTGACGTACTCATGTGTAGACTTGGGATTAGAAGTGGAAGCATCTTTTCCCTTTTCATTGGACTTTCGTCTCTCCTCTTCTTCTTTTTGTGCTTTGAAGTGCTGAGCACGTGTAAACACAAGCGTTGAAAGGTTCTCGTGATTAACAGCGAGATTGTACTGACGGTAGTCTTCTTCTTGATTTATGGGTTCGCTATGAAAGTATCCCGTTGCGGAGTCACCATCGAAGTTGTCCATTTGAGGTGGAGCAACGTTCGCATTTGAAGGTACTGAATATGAGCTTGGAGCTACATCCCCAGCATATCCCATGATCTGGTTCATTCTCTGATTCTCAAGGCATGAGGATCCTGTGTGTTCGTCTGAGTCGTGGAAACAACAAAACACATTAGATTTTTCAGGCTCTGCCTGTCTTGGCGGAGGTCCTGAAAACTTAGGCTTGAAGTTGTTGAAAGATTGGAAATTATTTTTCTTCAACTAATATTGTTATTGAGGCTGGTACTATTGGTGAGGTTGGTACTGTCGTTGTTGTTGTTGATACAGCGATGGTGTGGGTAGTGCTTGTTTCCCTTGATTGCGTGACTGTCTTTTTAAGATGGTCACCTCATTAGCTACATTTTGTAGCAGTGGATCTGCTAATGCTTGGACTAGCAGTCTGATAGCATTGTACTTCATCTTCCCCATGGTGATCATGTGATCTTCGAGCTCGATAGCCTTCTCTTGTGCGACTAGCAAGTCTTCTTCATGACTGCCTTTGATGAAAAAGGCTATTTCTAAGGGAAGGGCATTGATGAAGCTGCTCATCAGGATCTCGTCTGATGGATTTAGTGTGTGAGAAAGATGTGTAACGAGGCAGTTAAACCTTGCTACGAACTCTCTCATCGGTTTTGTGGACTCCATCTTAGAGTTGGATAACCAGGCAAACAACCGATGGTATCTTCGGCAAGTCTGAATCTGGCCAAGAAATTTTCACTCATGTCCTAGTTTTCGATGATACCTAGTTGCAGGTGATTGAACCAGTCGGCAACATTTGCCTCAAGAGTTTCGACAAAAATTCGAACGGCGATATCTTCATGTGGTACGGACAGAACGGAACAAGCCGCTGTGAACGCTAAAAGATGCTCATCGGGGTGTCTAGCCTCATCGCCATAGAATTTGGGGAAGTGCTTCCGTGATCCCTTGGGAAGTTCATGGTTACCTTGCAAGGCCAATGGACCTATGTTGTTACCCCATGGTAGTGGGGCAAGACGTCTTAAAACTCTTGCATTTTGGCCATTGCCAAAAAGGTTGTTGTCATAATTGCCATTGTCGTTGTTGCCATTGTCGTTGTCGTTGTTACCATTATCATGGCCATTGCCATTATTGATGTTAACGTTATCGGCCATTGCTTGAGCAGGAGGTTCTTGTTGTGGTTCTTCTAGAAATTGTTCTCGAACCTCTTGATAGATCTACTCTGTGTCAGATGCTTCTCCGACGACTTCTTGAAAAAGAGGATTGGTCCTCCTCCTCGTATATACTCGGTGAGCCAAGATGCTTACTGCCACGCAAGTGGTGGTAATACTGGTCTCTCGGCTGCAAGATCAGCCTTTCTTACTTCCTCGTCCAGAGTAATGGTTGCGGCTCTCCAATGAGCAAGTGATATATTTTTTTAAAAGATGAAGATATGCAGGCTGCTGATGATGTCCGATTGCTCTCCTTCGATATATGTAAGATCTAATTGGAGAGTTACTAGAGCAAGATGAGGTTGCTCTACTGGGGCACAAGCATGCCACATAGTCATTCTCGTAACATAAAAGCGTTAGCTTTTTCTTGAAGTTTGATGCCTCGTTGCCCTACGATGGGTACCAGAAAACTGTTGGCGTTTAAATTAGCACCTCTTGAGTGCTTATTGTAAACGGTCAGCTATTGCAAGTGTTATAGTACTGCTCCTTCGGATTATAGAGAGGAAGATCTCTCTTTGCTGATGTAATGTGTAAGAAAGGAGTAGAGTAGACTAAGGTTCCAATCTTTTTCTACTCAGCAGTAGCACACAAGGGTGCACAAACACAATGCACCATAGTTAAGCTTTTCTCTGGTATCTGCAGATCTTAACTAAGACTAAACTAGCTTTTAATCTATCCTATTTCCTAAAGATAGACAGAGCATGAGTGCATAGGAGCGGGAATGGATGGTTGGATCACTTGAATCCACCGTCTCCTTAGAATATGGTTGAGGCTCTAAACTCTCGGATATACGCTGGGATAAGGTTTTATACAAGCAAACACTCCTCACGGTAAGTTGGATCTGAGACTTGCCAAGGAGGAGTAACCCTTATCCGAGGTATAGGCTAGGAAACAGCTTACTAGAAACAACAAATCACGATGACTTGGCCGACAAACTTGCTGAGGAACCCCTGTCCGAAGTATAGGTTGAAAGTTAATCCATTAAACAACATCACACGATAACTTTTGATAACAAATATCCGAGGACGAACCCCTATCTGAGAAGGGAAATGAAACAAGCTATTTAACACAAAATGTTGAAAGGGCTCAAATCTTTGGATCAAAATGCAAGAGCCTTCTGATTTTCTTCTTTGAATCTCTTCAACGAGTTACAAAGATTGGGACATGCAAAGGCACGAAATCATGGACAATTGCTTATCAAACCAATTAACTCTCATCCAAGAGTGAACAAATAATCACTTTCAAACTTGTGGCATCAATGGCACAACAATTTTGCATAGTAAGTAAAGGTTAAACAAATAATGAGCCCAAGGCTCTTATTTATATAACTCAAAGGAGTAGGCAACCCTAAAATCTCCTTGAGTTAACATATAGTTCTTGCCAATCAATCAAGCAAGATTTATACCTAAGAAAGGGGAACAAACAATTAACTAGAAATCTACTTCAGTTAACTAAAACTAAACAAAGAGTCAACTGGAAACTACTTCAGTTGACAGAAACTAAACTAAAGGAGAAATTTAATACAAAGTATGCCTCCAAAATAGATCCACGTTTAGTGGAGGTCTGAGATCCACAAATTATGGAAGTCAATTAGACATCCTCAATCAACGGGATCTGACAATGCATGATTTGTGGGATGTGGAGTTAACTTGGAAAAGGGCATCAAGTTAACTCATATTACATTTAATGTCTTTTTGAGTTGACTTGGAAAGAGGCATCAAGTCAACTTCAAGTATCATAAATGCAATTTGGAGGGTAGGACGTCCTTCTTTGGTGCCTTTACAACTCACCACTAGTCAACAGTGTTTCTATCCATTCATTGACTTCTTCGTCCTCCGGGTAGTTAATGCTCTACAAAATGATGACATGACGCTTTAGCATTACTTCACCTGTCGTGCGCTGATGTTGGAAGTCTATACACTGGGCAGCTGCCTCATCGAACTTGGTAGACAAAGCTACCATCTTGGCCAACTTGCAACCATATGGATCATCAAGGAAGGGTTTGAGGATGACATCTCTGAATTGATTCTGCACTGTAACCATCACAATGTATTCTCCTCCCTCGCGCTGATATTCTATGTGAGGGAAGGATATTACCAACGTTCTTGTGAAGTTGATAATATTGGCGACCACTTGTCGGTAGTCAATCACTTCTACTGAATGGGCATCATATGCTTTCACCTTGTATGCTAGTTGTTCTTTCCAAGCAAAGAGATGTTGCTTGTTTTCCTCAGAGTAGACTGATTGATATGCCAATTGCAAATCTACAATTGTGGTTTGATCTCCTGGCCTCTTCTCTACTATTCTTTGCTCTGATTGTTGAATCGTTGCACGAAGTCCATGTGCTCTATCTCGTAACTGGTATAGATTCGCCAGTATACATCGCCCTCTAAGAACAAATTCCTCCACTTGATCTCTCAAGTGTTTTCCATATGTCATCAGTTGTTGATGGTTCTGCTCTACGGGAAGATCCAGCAATTCCTATGGTAAGGCTGCGACGTTTGAGGTGTCGTGCATCAATCTGGAAATCTACATCTTCAACTGTTGGTTTTAAACCTTTAAGGTTGTTTTCTCCTTCCCATCCTTAGCCATCCTCTCTTGGACACTCACTGAGGCAATTCCGAAAACATTTGCCTCCACCTAACATGTGTTTCCGAGGTTAAGTTTAAACAATGTGAAGTCTTCCACATGTACCTCATGTATGCTTTTATCTTCTGGTAGGGCAATAGTCTCTATGATGAACTCATGTTCTGCATTCCTTTCCATGTAAACTTGCTTCTTTAACTTCTTTGTCCGCATGTCTTGTGGGACATGGTCGAATTCTGTGAAGTCAAGCTCATAGGAGGGCCTTTCCCTCTTCCTACCTAGGAAACCCTCAAGCCAGATAGAATCTTGGCTAGCTTCGCTAGGAGGAATATGGGGCCCTTGAATGCCCGAAGTATGAGACTGTGTTGGAGTGATGTCTCTCGATGGCGAGTCCAAGTCGATGGGGACTTGTGACTGCTGTGATGGTGGTGGTGTAGGTGGCTCTGTTTCTAACACAGGCACCGTTTCTGCTTCTGTTTATGTTGTTGGCTTTGTCCCTTCATGCTCTATCTCTACAGTGACTATCTCTATCACTGGCTCAGGGGCAGCAATTCCCATGACTATCTCAGGGGTATGTGTGGTTGTCTCCACATATGACTCTTGCGGTCTTCCCCTTGTGTGTCCAGACATCTGCATCCCTCTGGGAGGATTGCATCACTGCTTTTGTCTAGGCTTCTTCCTTGATGAGGAAGGTAGTGTAGATTGAACCTATGTCTACTCTATTCTGGGAAGTACTACCTTCCTTGTCTTCTTGCTGTCGAGGTAGAGTTGATTGTTCCTGACAACTCTACTCGTTCTTTCCTTTATAGATGGGTTTTCCTTTGCATACTAATCCACTCTTGGGAGTGGTTGTGAGTCTATTGAATCTACAAAGAATGAGGGGAGAATAACTTCCCCTTCATCATCAAACAAACCCTTGATGTCCTCTGACATAAAGTCAGCTATTTGAGAGAGCTTGAACCTACTATAATTTCTTCTTCGTACTTCATACTCATTGTCACAATTGACCCAGTAAACTTCCATAGAAGATTCATGTGATGAGCGTTGCTCAAGATGCGCCACATAGAGACCTTTGGGATCATATGACCTTCTCTCAATGAGGTATTTGAGATTTATTCTCACCGTTTATTGGCTCATCAACTTGGCATCTGCTGATGTTCTACATCTATAGAGTCCCATCTCAACGGGAAAGTTCACAGCTGGCTTCTTCTTCAGTCGCAAGTGAGTGAACTTCGGCCAACTGCCTTAGGAATTCCATGAAAACTACCCTATATGAAGGTCGCCACATTGTTTAATATCCTGAACTCACCTTGGAAGGCAATCAGGTATACCAGGTAAGAACACATGTGGAACCTATTAGCCTCTAGAAACCCGTTATTTTGTTGGTGGAGTGTATCACTAATCAGGGTGGCCCAATCGTAATGTTCCCTTTTGCTGATAATCTTAGCAATGACGTAGTACATCCAAGACTAAAACTGATTGCTCTCCTCCTGCCTAGTGACTCTGTTGAGTAGAGTGATCAACACTATGTACTCATCTTTGAATTCTCCTCGTCCAACCAACTTAGGCAAGGTAGCCTTTTTCACTTTATGCCATTTTTCTGCTATTATTCCTTGGCATTTATTCTTGGCTGCCTCAAATGCGTTGTCGCATTCTATCACTGATATAACTACATTGGTAGGGCCTAATGAAATACCAAAACATTTTTCAATGTCTTTTGGCTTCAAACTACAGATTACTCTCCCATCTACTGATCTGATTTCTCTCGTGGTAGGATTGTAATGCTTAATGCAAGCGATTACAAGCTCCACACTCTGTAATGTGATGGGGATGGACGCAACCTAAAGCAACCCAGATTCCTCTATGTTCTATAATGTGATCTGATTCATGCCCTCCAAGTCTTCTGGATCAACCACTAGATTCGTTTGATATAAGTCTGTGTCAGTCATTTTTAGGTAATCATGGTACAAGGTCGTCTTGGTCTTGTATTGTACCTAAGAGTACTGCATCCTGAAAAACTCGAAGATTGACTGTGCACATGACCTTGTTCTAACACTTTCTGAAAACCCCTAAAAATAGCGCCTGTCAAGAAGTATTTTTCCGGAAAAAATCTGGCACATGGGTTTTGTTAGTGCTTCAATGCTAAACAAACCCAGTTCCTCAAAATTTTGATTCTAAAACTTTTTTGGAAAACCCCCAAAAATAGGGGCAGCAAGTTTGTGAAGTCTTACCGCCATGTTTGTGAAGTCAACAAACCCGCTCCCAACAGATTTGAAGGAAGCATATGCTGCAGCAATAAAAGCCAATAATGGTCTAGGAGTAGGTATGGCTCCTGGTCCACTCAATTACTTAGGGAATGCAGCCACTCAAAACCAAGTTCAAGATATTAATCGGGCGTTGGCTCATCAGACACCTATGATGAACCCAGTTCCTCTAGTGGGCAATCAAATGGTCCTTCACCCAGGAGCGCCTATGTCCCAAGTACCACGAACTCAACCCATATATCTTCAGAATGCAACAACTTCAACGCGAACTCAAGACGAGAAGGATGAAATGAAGGACTTGATTGAACAAGTCAAGAAGCTGTCGACTGAAGTCACATATTTGAAAGGACAAAATAGCCAAATTCAAAGTTTTCAAAAGAGCTATCAGGCACCTCAAGGGAATTACCAAGGCCAAGGTCATTCCGGATATCAAAGGGACAATCAAAATTATCAAGGGAATAATCAAGGTTTCTGGAATAACAATTCAGGCTTCAAGAAGAAGACTTGGAACACCGGACCTAACAACGGTACTGTACCATCACCCTTGGATAATCCACCTACTGACAATCGCCCTGCAGACAAGGTATTCCTAGCTGAAGCAGCACTATCAGGATGGTGCAGACTGCACAACACAGATCAACATTCTGAGTTACATTGTCGTGAGTTCCAAGTAGCCGCAGATATTTTCAAAAGCGAAAGAAGGAATTTAGAGGCAGAAGTGTTGTGACCTTTTCACACACATCCCCATTCAAGATGGGGACCCCCTAATTTTGCTCGTCCGGCCTTTGGCTTGGGTTCTCTTCTCTCTCTCGCTCTGTCTCTTTTCCGGTGTCCGTCTTTTCTGGGTTGTGTCCGTCATTGAAGCTTAAAACGCTAAAATATTGGCCAAGTCTGAAATTAGGGTTTTGAACTTTTCTGGTCAATTCAAGGTCAAGTAAAGTGAGTAAATTGAAAATTGAATTTAACGTTGTTGTCAGCAGACATCCAGCAGGCTTCCAGCCAGTTTTCATCGAATTCTGAGGTGCTTACTATTTTTAGTAAGTGTGAAATTCAGGGCAGTTCGTCAACTATTTTGAGATTCCGATCATCACACTGCATTCGGAACATATCAGGCTACTCATGTGCAAAATTTGAGCGAAAACCGACAACTTACTATTTTTAGCAATTCAACTTCCGAGGCAAATTTCAGGGTGCAGATGCAGAGATTTTCTTTGCATGTCTGGATATTCCTTCTGGGTTTTTCGAGACCTTCGCGATGATGTAACATGCAAGACGAGACGACTACTTTCAGGATTCAGCCTTCCGAGGCTATTTTTTAGGGTTTGCATGTCAAGGTTTCTTTTGCATGTCGGGTGATTCCTGATGGGTTTTCCGAGAGCTTCACGATGGTGTGACATGCAAACCCGGGAAAGATTCCCACTCAAGAAGGAACTTGCTATTTTAGCAGTGTGTCCCGGTACCGCCAATTCAAAGAGTTCAGCCCACGAAACATCGGTGAATGCCGTAAACGAAGACAAACAGTTCATTTGGTACGATGCAAAGGCAAGTTGGGTTTCCGTACCGGAGCCTAAAAATAGGCATCAAAAGTCAAATCTTCAAAATCCGGCGTAAAATCCATCGCGACGCGATTCTTCGTGCTATCCGGCCGGTGAAATTCAGTCAAACGGAGCACTTACTATTTATAGTAAGTCAGATTGGAAACATGCTAAAAATAGTGGGAATCGCTTGCACGCCAGCTGTCAGCTAGTGAAGGTCACGCGGGTGAGGGTCATTTCATTCAAATTTCAACTGATCGGAGCATGGGAGCTATCAGAAACATGAGCTTACTATTTATAGTAAGCCACCTTCAGAAACAGGCTAAAAATAGCAGGGTGACTAAAAATGGCAGTGCCGACAGGTTGATAAGGTTATGAAGAAGCTATGTTTAAAATTTCAGGCCATTCCGAGCTTCAGAGGCGCAAATTCAGAGAACTTACTATAAATAGCAGGGCACGTAGGCTGGCGAAGGATGATGAAAAATTTGTCTAAGTCTGGAGTCTCGTCCAGCAGGCCTGGCAAAATGCGCCCATCTCAGCTAAAGAGGCATAAAAATTTCTAAGTGTGAGTTCATCCTTCACACAGGGCAAAATGCGCCCAAGGCAAGAAGTCAAAGAAAGTCAAAGATGTTTATCCTGCAGCAGGGGCAAAATGCGCCCAACAGGAAGGAGGGAAAAGTTGAAAAAAGTTTCTAAGGCATGAAATCCGCCTCACCCCTCCAAATGCGCCCAACTTGAAGTTCATCCTCTTCATAGGCCAAAATGCGCCCAAGGTTACAAGGAGTCAACAGGGTCAACGTTTCTTATCCTCCTCAAAGGGCAAAATGCGCCCAAATACATGCATGTGAAGACGAAATTTGGAAGCTGAAGGGTCACTCCAAGGCGTTTGAAAGTCTCATCCCCCTCCACATCAAAAATGCGCTCAAGATGAAAGAAGTCAACAAGGTCAAAGAAATTCGTCCTCCTCAAGGGATGAAATGCGCCCAAACTTGTGCATGTCAGGACGAAAACGTGAAGTTGAAAGGTCACAGGGGGCGTGGTGGCAAGTTTATCCTCCTCCTACATAGAAATGCGCCCATGTTTGGATGTGAAAAGTAATTAAGGGTGGTAAGTGGGATGAAAGTTTTCCCAAAGCGTGGTGAAAGATGGTAAGTATTAGGCGCGCCAAGGGTGGAGAGTGTTGAGGATGCTTCCCTAGGCGTGGTTTTTAAATTTCCTCTCAAAGTATGATATGCGCCTAAGGTTATAAAGGGTTGGAAATTTTCCTAAGGCGTTGAGGGTGATGTGTGTGTTAGAGAATATTTGAAGGTGTTGAGAATAAAATGCTAAGTGAAGTGTACGCCTATGTTGAAGGGAGTTATAAGATGTTAAAATATTTTCTAAGGGGTGAAGTGTGAAGTGTGGAAACAAAATTGCTAAGGCGTGATTTTTCCTTAAGTGTGCTAGGCGCCTCAAGGGGAAATAAAATATTTTCTAAGTGTTGAAAAATTTGCCTAGGCGTTGGAATATTTTTCCAAGTGTGGAGTGAAATGCAAATGGCAAGTGAGAAGTAAGGCGTGCCTGACGAATAAAATTTTTTCTAAGTGAAGATGATACTTCTCTCGCTGGTAGATGATCAAAAATTTTCTAAGGCAAAGTTCTCAAAATGCAAGATGATTTTAAAGTATTTTCTAAGGCAAATTATTTTCCCTTGGAAAATACGCCTTGAGCTCAGAGTAATAAAATTTTCCGGAGCACAAGCAACTTTTCTCAGTGATGGAGTCAGAAATGCAAGATGAATTCAAGTTCTTCAGTTTGGGGCAACACAGGGTGATCACAGGCGAAGAACGAATTTAAATGGTGAAAATAATATTTTTCTAAGGTTCAAATTGAAAAATTAAATGAACCCGTTCGTTGGGTACCCATGAATTCCAGACAATCTGAAGAAAAATTGCTTCTGGGTACTGAACATTTGTGATGATAAATGGATTTCCAAGTCTTTCAAGCTTCGCCGACACCTTTTTAGTGAGGAATTTAACCAGTGCTCGAATTGTGAATTTTCCTAAGGGAGAATTTTAAATTTTCTGAGGCAAAAATCAATAAAATGTGTTTTCAAAGTGAATTTTCTTCGAACAATGAATCTGAAGGGAGTTGCCTAGATAATTTTGATTAAATTCTTCGAGGATGAATTTTCCAGAGCAGAAGAGAGTTAAAATTCAAATTCCAGTAACAGAGCTCCGGCTGGTGAGTAAAAAAATAAAAAATGATGAATTTAAATTAAATTTTTCGAAAAGGAATTCAAAAACGCCAGTCAAAGTCAAGTTTCTAGAAGAATAATATTCCCGATGACTGGAGACAAGTGTCAGAAGCACCAGAGAGGGAAAAATTCGAATTATTGAAGTGGAGTAGTGGAGTTTAATGGCACTGGCTAAAATTAACTTCTTCTAGAATTCGAGTTTTGGCTATAAAATGAAGATGTTTTTCACTTGTTTTCACAGTTGAAGAAGGCGAACTTGCTCTGAGAGTGAAGTGTTGCAGTGAATTGTTGCTGGAGAGCTTGAAGGAATTCGAATTTTTGCTGAGGAATTGAGTTTGCTGAAGGGGCGCACTTGAAGGTTGATCAAAGTTGCAGTTAAAGGAGGTACGCCATTGCTGAAGTATAGAAGTATTTGCTGAGGATTGAGGTTGCTGGTGAGAGGTACGGCTTTGCTAGTGTTGAGGCTGAAAATTGAAATTTGCTTAAGCTTAGTTGAAGTTGCCAATAAAAGAGGCGCCTTGAAGTGAAAAGTACAAACTTGCTAAAGTGTGAGCTTGCTGATTGCTGGTTTGAAGTGCAAAGTTAAGAAGTTTAAATTGCTGATTGCTGATAGTGAAGTGAAATCATCAGAGTTCACTTAGAAATCTGTTCTAAGTGTTGGAATTCGAATTTGTTCAAGAGAAGAAGCTGAGGTTTGCAAACACGAGTTATTGCAGCTTCTAGAATTCGACTGCAGCCCCTACAATGCCTTATTTTATTAAATTTAATTGCTGATGAATGTTTGTTATGTTGCAGATGGCTGAAGCGAGGACAACCGGAAAGGACAATGGTGCCTCAAGATAGGCTATGATCAAGAAGCTGAGCAAGACATTCATGCCGGAATCAAAGTTTATTTCAAAGCTGGGCAAGTTGACAGACACTAACCTGGGCTCTGTCAACCTGGAGACCTTCAAGAACAGGCTGTTTGGAATTGGAAGTCATTGGGCTTTAGCTACTTCGCACAACATCGTCCGAAGTGGGCTATATGCAGCTGCTGGTTTTCCACCAGCTATACAGTGTTCGGAGTTGATAATGGAGTGCGCTAACTGCTACGAAAAGGAACACCGGTCGATCATATCACCAGATGGCCAAGTGCTTGCCAATCTTACTTCGGCAGCCATTGGTGAAGCTTTCGGGATCCCGGTGCACAGAAATATGATTTACAAATCCAGGGAGCGAGCGGAGCGGATGTATGCTTCTGCTTTCGAGAGGTGCATGGATACAATTAACACTCACTGGATGAGCACTCCAAAGCCATCTCGTGCGAAGTTGCCAAAACAGATCATAGCGGAGGACCTGAAACAAGAGTACTGTGATCTTATCATGATGTTGAGCAGGGTTGGTGGTTGCCCACAGTCCTACATTTTTGAGCCTTGGATGTTTTATTACATCAACCTGGTGCTAGAGGGCAAGGATTATGTCAATTGGGCTGAGATGATCAGCGATAATATACATGAGCAGCTCCTGAGCCTGAGGAGGATTAAAACGTTTTACATGAGCTCCTACCTTATTTATATGTTGGCACGGATGACGAAGTACAGGGGGATTTCTTACAAGGAACCCGTCGGTTGTGGCTCCCACCAGTTCAAAATCCATGAGGCGTGTACACAGTTGCACCTTTCGAGCACAACCTACTACAAACATGTCAACGATTCATTCACCATGTACATCACGAGGCTGCTTCAGGAGCGGTTACACCACAGAATCTCTAGGGATGCTCAGGAGTTGATTGAGAGGTATGGGTGCTGGTTTATTCAATTTCCGAGATTTTCATACATTAGGCTGCAAGGATTTTCTTCATACCCTTATAGGCTGCCTAAGTACCCAACAGATAAGATAATAATGCTAGAGATATCCAGACAGTTGCTAGCCTTTGAAAAAATTCAAAAGAAGAAGAAGAAAGGGGGGATAGAGTTTCCAATTGTGATGGGCAACTCGGATGAGGTGTGTCCTTCGATACAGGCAGCTAGAGAAGCTGAAAGTGAGCTTCAGTTTTATCACTTCTCATATCATACAAGTAGACAACACTATGACCCGCATCATAATATCAAGTGGGTGTTGTCATAGGAATTCAAACATAAGGCCACCATAGAAGATTATTGGGCTGATGCAGTTGATGAAATTGAGGTAAGGAAGAGAATGTTTTCTCGGTTGCCGATTACTCTGATCAGGGAGTGTGAGGTAGTTCCAGTTCCGGACCAGGTCAGTGAGGATATGGATGTTGTTCACCCGGATTATGCAGCTGTTCGGGATACTCCACTTCCACCTATAGATTGGTCAGAGCCCGAGGTTGCTGATTTGGATACTCTTTCTATCCCGGTTATGACATTCACCAGGGCATGGGTTGATAAGCTGATAGCAGATTGAAGAGTAGGTCAATTGCTTTGACTTACAATATGATGGGAGATCACAGGATGCCCACCACAGGAAGGAAGAAATAAATTACGGGGTCAGAGTCAGGAAGAAAGAAATAGTTCAGCCGGAAGCCTCCACAAGTCCGGTAGCAGCGCCCTTGGAACACGTTCTCCAAGTGTAATGGAAGGTGTCTTTGTTTGCTGATAAAAGGATTGCGGTGAATCAGGTACCGGTAGTACAGGATGATATTCAGCCTCCACGGAGGGAGTCAATTGGCCAGAGTGCCAATGTACCTGTTAGGATTGATCAGCAGGATGATGAGGGGACTATTACTGACCCTCAGTTTCAGCAGGAGTTAGAGGAGGCCATGAATGATGGCGATGATGATGATATAGTGTCAGGTGATACTCAGCCACTTGGGGACGATGAGCCTCGCCATAGAATGAAGAAGAAGTTGAGCAGGTTAGAGAAGTCGAGGCACAGGAGCAGCAGCCCTTTGATATACTATATGAGGTGCCCGATTGGCTTAAAGATAGAATGAGAAGAAGCCCGAGTGAGGAGCTTGATCCAGCGGTTGAGATGGAAGATTTCTTGAACCGGATCAGTGCACCTCCACTGAAGAAGAAGGCAAGAAAGTTTTCGAAGATTTCCACTGATGAGGATGGCTCTCGTACTCTTCACGTAGCTGTCCCACGAGTTGAGTGTGACCGGAATGAAGCAGTTCCTGAAAATTTCTCAGCTTTCTTGACAGCTGGGTCTTCAATATTTACCACTGTCAGCGGTTGTGCATTACTTGGAGAACCGGAAAGTCTCTTTACAACAGTGGCATAATACTCTGCCCTCTGTTTGTACATGTTACGAGCTTGCTCAACTTTATCCAGCCTTCCTGCCAAGATATCCAAAGTGACTTGCGCATCGGCTTTTGCACTTTCGTTGGTAACCTTGCCAAGCTGGACCTTTGTTACTGTGTAGTCCTCCATATTGACATCACCTTCTTGATTCGGTGGTATGCCAATTTCAGCATACTTATGGCTAGACTTATCAACATTCAGCCTCGAGTATACCTTTGCCTTTTTCTTCCCTTTGGCTTTTGGAAGAACTATCTCTTCAAGGTCGAGCTCCTCTGGAGAAATCACTTGCTTTTTGCGCTTCGACACTTGAGATATTAGCCAAGGAGGAAGAAAAGAAGTGTGAATTTCTGGATTTACTGTCAATTCAGTCGCCATTGCCACTTCTGAAGTTATTGTCACATCTGAACTCACCATTGGTATCGTGACAATTGGAGAAGTATTTGTCATCGTAGCTCCTGTAGTTGACACGTTGAGCTGATCACGCATTGACTCATTCATGAAACAATTGAATTCGTTTTTAGAAGTGATATCATACGTTGGCGAAGACAAGCTAGGAATGGATGATGGAGGGCTTGACAGTATATCAACCGTATGGATGCTTGTCACTGAAGGAGTATCAAGCTGGGTTGATGCTGCAGGGATAGGGGATATCTCGGCTGCAGGAATGCATGTGGTAGGAATTGGCGACAAAGGAACAGGAGGTGGAGGAGTTCTTGAATCTAGAGGGGTATGAGGATTATTTGAAGTCACGGGCGATGATGTTCTAGGAATTTCCTCAATTACATTCTCAGGAGGAGAAGTAGTTATTTCTTCATCATGCCCGGGTTCCTGTTGATCACCCTCTTGTCTCTCCGAATCTGGTTCACCTTCAAAGTCACCTTCGGATCCTTCTTCAGAATCTTCATCAGACTCTTGCCAGCTTTCAGAAACCTCTTCGTCATCAGAGTCTGCTTCTGCTGAATCTTCATCTTCAGCGGATTGGTCACTTGTAGTTTCTTCTTCATCGGAATCTATCTCCTCCTGAATAGGCTTTTTACCCTTAGAGCGAGATGGATGAGATTCCATCATTTCTGCCTCTTGGACAGCCTGGGTATCTTTCTTACCAACAGTGAACTTGATCCTTGGACCCCTTCGCGAAGAAGTGGGAACGGCCGCTGATTTGTTTTTGTCACGGAGTTCTTGCTGTTGGCGTGCTTCTGCTTCAGATTATTCTCCTTCTGAGTCTGTTCTGAAACTTTTCATTGCATGACCATGTTTATGTAACCATTCTTTTGTGTTAGCTAGGATTGGTCTCAGCCTTTCTCTCATGCTGGTAACCTCTTTCCTAGACCATTGTATTGCAGGCAATGGCCTTTTAGCAATGCCTTGCTCATCATAGACAGCGTTCATGATATCACCTGGATCCTCAAAATCCTCTGGTAGATCAGCAATACCAAGATCTCTGATTTGTTGAACTGTCAATCTGCAGTAGTCCATTTTGCGAATGGCTTCTTCATCTCTGCAATCTGCCCAAATGTCTTCAAAACGGTACCTGTGTTGGTGACCTTTTTGCAACTTTTTTTTGACATCTCGGTAGTCGAAATCAAACCTATACCTGTAGGTTTTGATGGTCATGATCTGCATCTCAGCATAGACAGACTTAGCTTTTTGTGCAGTTTGGATAGTATATCGGCCGATGGTCAGCGGGAACTTGAACCCACGCTTGTGGTTGCTTCTTCGTTCTTTCTGCACTAACATCAGCTGTCTGCATGTTTCCATGAGAATCCACTTATCCGAAGGATAATGTGGTAGCATGTAGGGACAACCAGTGTAGCAGCCTACTCTCAAGTAAGTAAATGTTGGGAATTGGAGAAAAATGCATCCAACTTTACTTACCACCTTATAAGCCTCATCGGATACTCTTCTTCTTTCCAAAGCTGGATCAAAGTTGAAGAGTAAGGGCGCAAAGAAAGCATCAGTGACCCGTCTGAAATGATGAAAGCTCTCCTTTAGCTCCAATTGATAGAAATATCTGTACACAGGCACCATCATCCGATTCCCTTTTGTAGATAGACCTAGGAATTGTCTCATCACAGCTGCCGCGTACAGCAAGTAAGAAGTCATGTAGAACTTCAATGTAGAAGGAGCATTGATCAACTGCTCGTGTATCTCATCACTGATTTGTTTTCCCTAGTCAATATGCACCTTCTGCCTTCTTATGATCCTGATGTATTCATACATCCAGTTGTGAAAGGTGGATGATTCCGGCAAGCCTTTCACTCTGCTTAGAAACGTGATCATGTCCTTGACGTCATCTTTGAAGTCACTTCTCAGGAGTCCTTTCGGCCATCTAGAAACAGATGATCTAGGCTTTTTGAGCCATTGAGTGTTTATCAACTGTTTAGCTTTATTAGGATCAGCATCGAAGATCTCCTGTGCTTTCGACATAGAGATGTCGATATATTTCTCCATATGAGGGACCTTGAAGACAATGTCAAAGAAATCGGGGTCGAGTCTCAGAATCTCGTGCCCGGAAGAGTCGATCACACTTCTGCTTTCTCTGATGTAATGAGATGCAACTTGAAGAACAAACTCGGTATTGTGCGCAGCTGTGGGGAACATCGCCACCAAGTGGAGGTTGCTGTGTACGATTGCTCTCATTGAATCGGGAAGAGGCTTTGTCTCTGTTAGCTTTGCGAAGTCAACCAAGTCTTGATGACCAACTTCTGTATCCTTTATCTCTTCGACTTTGGAAAGCACCATAGTTGGCGGATAGACGCCTTGATATTTGTATTTCATCTTGCTTTTTGCTTTTGAAGAAGAAGGAGGCTTCGTAGCAGTCATCAAAAGGAACTGGAACCCTGATCAATCTTGATTTGACGATCTTTGAAAGTAGACTGCAATCCGTTTAGTCAAAACAAACATGAATTGTTAGGACACATGGGAAAGCACGAAATGAGCACGAGGATAGGAAATCATGAAGCGGATGACGAGGCACGCAAAACGATGCACGAATGCGGAAAAATGAGGTTTAGGAGTGCACTGGTAAAAAATGAAGTTCATTTGGGAAGAATTGAGGAAAGCCTGAAAAAAGTGTAAGGGCGCTAAAATTCAGCGCCCTTACATTCTTGGAAAATTGCTTTGGGTGCAAGGGCGCTAAATTTTAGCGCCCTTACACTTTCAGTGTTAGGAATTTTCTGACATTCTCAAGATGTCACAGCGCTAAAATTCAGCGCTTTAGCTTTTCTGAAAAATGACTTTGATGCAAGGGTGCTAAATTTTAGCGCCCTTACATCTTACAGTGTTAGGAAAAATCTCATCTCCTGAAAATGTCCTAGCGCCGAAATTCAGCGCCTCTACTTTTTTTGGAAAATGACTTTGATGCAAGGGCGCTAAATTTTAGCGCCCTTACATCTTACAGTGTTAGGAAAAATCTCATCTCCTGAAAATGTCCTAGCGCCAAAATTCAGCGCCTCTGCTTTTTTTCTTGATAATTTTGAGATGCAGATGCAAGAGGGAATGGCGAGAGCGCTCAGGCTTGGAGAAGGCAATTTGTTTGAATCATGGAAGCTTGAACTTGTTTCCATCCTATTACATACGCCTTCAAAGGTTAAGGGAATTCTCTTTCACAATGATAGATCTTTTCAATGTCCACCAAAACGCATAGAGAGAGAAACAAAAAGATTTCAACATGAATACATTGGATAGATACAAGTTCCAC